>QJPP01001645.1:261450-294878 GCA_003996215.1 Jaltomata sinuosa | reverse complement strand
TTGGTGCGGGAATTATATGCCTCATACCGAGCCCGCCTCGACGAGCTAAATCATAAAGGCCCGCTAAGCAAGTTGGCATGCCTCAAGTCTATATTGGTACGAGGTAAAGAGGTGAACATTACCCCTGAAGCCATTCATTCTGCCATATAGGACGATAAACCAATCCCCTAATCAAGGTACTTTGAACGTGTGGCCAGAAAGAATGACGAACATGAATGGGTTGCTAGTGTGATTGCTGAAGGAAACCCATTATGGGCCACCTCCAAGGGACAAATCCATTGCTCCGATCTCAAATTTAAAGCACGTATGTGGCTTGACTTTGTGAGAACAAGACTCATCCCGACTAGCCACACCACTAAAGTAACCATAGAGATGGTCATTCTCCTTGCATACATCATGAGAGGCCTCCATTTGAATGAAGGTGAGATCATAGCTGAACACCTCAAGAGAAAGGTGCGACATGACTCCACATCCATGGCTTTCCCCGTGCTTATAACTCTTCTATGTGTCCAGACCAGGTGTCCTTTGTTTTGAGCATTTGACAAGGCCAGCCAAGCTAAGGGGGTGGTTTGCTTGGACACAAAGAGGGATAAAGATGCCCCACATGTCAAAAGAAGGCATCTCGATCAGCCTTCACATGCTACCACACCCATGTCTCGAACCAATAATATTGTGCATAATCAAGAAAGGAGTTCACCCTTATCTCAGGGCACTTCGAGCACGGTTCATGGGGTATCTAAAGACACCACCTCTTCCTCAGGTAACTTTCTACAACTGAGTCTAATTACTAACACAAATGAGGAGATGCTACAAAAGTTGGCCAAAGATATTCCGACCATACTTCAATCCGCCATCAATTTGGCGTTGAAACCGGTAGTGTCAAGAGGGAGAAATCTATGTGCTAGAGTGGACACCATAGAAGTATGGGTTGAGGAACTCAAGCAAGTGGTCCCGCATGTTGAATCAAATTGGCATCTTAATCTACCAGCCCAAAACTCCTCACCATCCCAAAGAGCTGCTAGCCCCCTGATGATTAATGCACGGGGTGGACTCAATCTGACAATGAATGTGCATCCGAACTCGAAGCAATGTTTGATCCACCAACAGTCCAGCAATAATCGAATCCTCCCAACTCACCGGTGCCAGGCTGGAGGACTCCACCTAGGCCTAGCTGGGGCAGGGGGCCATCCTATCATGAGTTGATGACTGCAGAGGACAGATGGTATGTGGATGACCCATTCGGTCCCCTTAAGTTTCCATGGGATCCTACGATACCACCATTGGCAGGTTTTTAGATAGATCCTGCACATGCATATATACCACCACCGACACCACCAACTCAATGGGCACCTCAACCTCCTAGACCACTGATAACGGAAAATAAGCAAACAAGAAAGAAGGAGGAAAAGATATGAGAATTAATAACTAGAAATTGAAATTATGGGCAACAAGGGGCTAAAACCCTCACCTCCCAATTGATTCCAACAACTAGAAACTAATGCACTTCAACTAATCAAGGAAAACCAAATGAAATCCACAAGTGCGAGACCTTCGATTAATTAAGCAAAGAAGTTAAACTAACAATCAAGAGAGTCACCCTAATCACTCACTAATTCCTTAAGGGAATTACACTAAGTCTTAAACTAGCAACTACAAGTTTTAGAGTATCAATCTTCAATATGCAAAAACTAGTCTTCAAAAATAAAAAAAAACTACTACTTATACTAAGGAAATAAGAAGACATTGACTTTTTACAATATTATCCTTAATGAGGCAAGGGCCTTGTTTGGTTGTCTTCTTTGTGGATTCTTGAATTTAAAGCCTAGCCACTTGTACAAATGACCTCTTTTCTTCATCCACATCACTCCCACAGACTCATAAGCTTACCTTTGTATCAACATCGTATGTGTCATCTATACCATCCATGCTCGTGTCAACCATACTATCCATGCTAGTATCATCCTCCCCTTCTTGAAAATGATTCGTCCTCGAATCCAAACCTTAAAGACATATGAAGGACAACAACCAAAACATCCTCAAAGCATGAGGGTTAGTACAAGGGTTAGCAACAATATCACCATGCCAAGGAGGCACAAATTTGAGATATAACCAAATATCTTTTTCTTCCAATAAAAGCAACTCATCATACAAGGTGCAAAGGTTTTGGTTATGATAAACATCAAGAGACAAGGAAAACACAAAGGTCTTTATGGCATCAAGTATCATATCTAACTTTGGAGCAATAAGACACAATTGTTTCATTGTCTCGCAAGTAGGCCACACCAAAAGTGGTGCAATCACCCATAAGGGTTCATTCGGGTCAAAAAAGTAAAAGACTCACATATCTTTACCTCCATACAAAATAAATCTCACACCACTACGGGTATCATCATAAGCAAAAAGGTAGTAGAGAAAGGTGTTAAGCTCACTATTCTCATCTAGGGCATGCCAAAAGATAAGGACACCGATAGATAAGAAGAGTAAGCACAAAACAATCCTCTCTATAAGACAACTTTCCAAAGGAAGAAAGTGCACCAACAAAGTCATGCTACTAGAATAGTCGAGGGATTTATTAGGAGTCAAATCACTCCATGCCAAATAATACTCCCAAAGAGTTGGGGTCCCTCCTATCATAGAACCAAACATGCTTCCAAAAGTTCCATTTGAAACTTTAACTTGTCCAACCCTATGAAGGTGACAAGGAGCTTTCAATATCCATGGACTCTCCCAAAAATAAATAAGCAACTTAGCATCCACTCGAGGGTTCTCAATTGCAAATACACACTTTAAGAAAAGAATGTTAACAAGATGGCATTCATAATTTGGAACATAAGAGGACGAGATTAAGCATTTCAAGTACACTTCATTATTATTCCTCAAACAAACTCCCACCAAGAATGGATAAACAAATGGAGTCATGCTTTTAAGAATCCATCCTAACACCTCAACTTGTCTAACCACATAAGTGTGACAAGGAGTAGAATACATAAATCGGGCATCACGAATGCACCATGGATTCTTTCCCAAATAATAACTATGGTTGGCATTCAAAATATGAAACTCACATAACTTAAGCATATCCAAAACCAACCATGAATACATTGGAGCTATATCATCACTCTCATGGTAGGGTATGAGGTCATACAATTTCCAAAACCTACCTACCATAGGAAAAATGTCATCATGACTCCAAGGATTGCTTGGAATAAGAGGGGAAGGGTACATACCTCGAATACGGGCCTTTGCGTGTGCATTCTTGTGCACCATACTTGGTTTCCCAAATCTTTCCCTCCAATGCATCATTTTGGACCCATAGACTTGGTCCTTGTGTTTCTTCTTAAGAGTTGACTTGCTAGGTAGCTCCATTATTAGGCCTTCAACCCTTTGTTCATGAGGGACTTTGTTCGGATCGTACTTTAGAAATATTTATCCATGAACCTGCAAAAGAGAAGGGATGGTACTAGGAAAAATGCTAGCACCATGGTTAGTATGTAACAGGGGATTAGTATTGGCAAGTCCCACAATTAAGTGCTCCTTGTGCACCTCTTTTAAGTCACTTCTTGGCTCATCAATCTCATACAACTTTCCTTCTTGAGCCAATTCTTTCTTCTCCTTTTTAAGTTCCTCTCTCTTAAGTACTTTCTGAAGCTCCCTCATTATCTTGTAGTCCTCACTCACTTGATAGGGTGTTAAAGGTACAAAAATATGCCTTCGTCCTCCAAATACAAATGAGTATTTGTTGGACTCCACTTGATATCGAACATCCCTACCGGCTAGCCAAGGTCTACCAAACAACATATGACAAGATTGAATGGGCAAAACATCACATCACACCTCATCTCGATACTTGCCAATGCTAAAATTCACGACCACTTGTTTGGTTACCTCTACTTCATAATTCTCAATGAGCCATTGAAGTGTGTATGGCTTGGGGTGTCTTTGTGTAGGAAGCTTCATTCTATCAACCATAGTGCAACTCACCACATTAGTACTACTCCTACCATCAATGACCAAGGAACATACCCAATCCATCATCTTGAACCTTGCATGAAATAGGTTCACACTTTGATCAAGTTCCTCTTTAGAAAGATCCCCCATGATTATCTTTAGATCACAAGAAGAGTTCAAATCCTTCTCCAATTGCTCATCAACAACATTTGAGGTTGCTTCATCATGCCTAACCTTAGGCTCATCACAACCATTCCCAACCTCATACTCTATCACATTTTTAGCATAAGGTCCATCACACAAGATAACATTTGACCTCTTTTGTGGATAATTTCTAGCAATATGTCCTTCACCTTGACACTTATAACATCGAATGATAGAAGGAGAAGAAGATTGAGGTATATCATGATTATCTCCATAGGCTTGGTCTTTCCCTTTTGTGTTGTAGTTAGCTTGAATAACTTGACTACCATCTTGGAACATTGGAAGACTCGCCATGTTGTCACCCATCCTATGATTTGGAACACCTTGACCACTATATCGATCTTTTCGATCTTCACACCTTCCTCATTCATTCCTATACCTATCTCCACTATCCCATTTTCCTTGACATCTCATGCCTTGGTTCATACCAAAGCCTTTGGGTCCTTCCCACCATTCATTCGGGCTAACCTCTTCACACATTTCATCATAAAGAGGGTTTTGATAATAGATATCTTGGTAGGGTACTTGTGGGTAGTGTTGTTGGGTTGGAACATAAGGTACATTCAAGGATGCATGTGATATATTTTGTGGAGGTGCTTGGCTTTTATCTTGGTTTTCCACAAAAGGACTCCTTTGTGGTGGATGATATGGTTGTGTATTTTGATGTGGGGTGACTTGCCTATCATAGCTTGGGTTCATTCGGAATGTAGTTTGAGGGTAGGTTTGGTTCCAATTTGGTTGGGGGTAGTATAGGTTGGATTCTTGACCCGAGGTCCTTCTTGTTTCTTCACTTTGACTTGTCATAAGGAACCTCCTTTCATTCATACTATCCATCATTTTCACCCTTTCCTCCATACCTCCAAACCTCCCATTTGTTTCAACCACCCTTTCATTCATATTGGTCACCCTCCTTGATACATTGAAATTCGTCCTCATGTTGTTCACCAAGCTCCTTCCTCCATGGTTATAAGGAAAATGATTAGACATTGTACCTACAAAAACTCAACAAACAATATTAGTAAAAAAAAGCCTCACATCACTCGTATGTAAACTCTCAACTCATCTTCTATGGCGTCGTCTCAAAATTGGTAGTGAACTAGCTCCACTCAATCAACTCAAGGTTACCTATCCTTTGCGGAGGAGTAGATTCTTGTGACTCTTGAAAGAAGGACGACTTGAAAGGCTCTAAACGGACTTGAATCAAGAAATTAATCAACGAAACAAGACAAGAAAAGAAGGAGGAAGAAGCACGAAAGAATTTGGACTCAAGAATTAAGTAACAAAAAGTAGAAGAAACTACTTGTTGTTGCTTAATTTGGAGAATCAAAGAGATGATTTGATGTTTTAAAACTAGTTAACAAGTAATTAAAGATGTTAATTAGGTGTTAAATAGTTGAGAAATCAAAGAGAAATGAGTGTAGAAGACGAAGTCTGAAGTTTGGACACTTGGAAAAAATTTGGGGTCTTAAACGTTCCAACACTTAGAAAAATTTTGGGGTCCCAAAATTTGAAGCATTCTGTCCAAGTTTGCAAGTGTGCATTTCAGCCCCCAAAACATTTTCTAAGGGGCAAATTTGGTCCTTCAGATTTTTTATTTTTTTAAAAAATTCCATTTGTGGACCCAACAAACATATTTGACCACTTTAACTTGGAAAAGTTGGATCAAATGTACCTTTTGGCTTCTTCTTCTTCAAGATATTCTTGATTAATATCAAAAACACCTAGAACACCAAGAACACACACTAAACACCAACACCTTCAAATAAACTCGGAATTGGCTCAAATTTTAGGATTAGCTTCCCCTCGACTTAGGGAACAAACCCTGATAGTTTTTAAGCTCCAATTTCTCTCCAATCAAAAGACCCACTTTTCAAGTTTGCAAGTTTTCAAAGTTTCAAAGTCCTTCAATGACAACTTCACTTCTACAGCTCCAAATTGAATATAATTTGAAATCTAGACTCAAAAAACACTAGGGAACAAGAATCTAGTGTCAAAAACAAGAAATCAAACAAGAAAAAATTTCGGTTTTTTTTTTGGACGATTTTTTTTTTTGGATTTTGAAGATATCAAATTCCCAAGACTTAGATTTGTGGAAACAAACCTAAACCAAGCTCTTGATACCAAATGATAACGTAAAATAAGCAAACAAGAAAGGAGGAAAAGATATGAGAATTAATAACTAGGAATTAAATTATGGGCAACAAGGGGCTAAAACCCTCACCTCCCAATTGATTCCAACAAGTAGAAACTAATTCAACTCAACTAATCAAGAAAAACCAAATGAAATCCACAAGTGGGAGACCTTCGATTAATTAAGCAAAGAAGTTAAACTAACAATCAAGAGAGTCACCCTAATCACTCACTAATTCCTTAAGGGAATTACACTAAGCCTTACACTAGAAACTACAAGTTTTAGAGTATCAATCTTCAATATGCAAAAAGTAGTCGTCAAAAATGAAGAAAAACTACTACTTATACTAAGGAAATAAGAAGACATTGACTTTTTACAATATTGTCCTTAATGAGGCAAGGGCCTTGTTTGGTTGTCTTCTTTGTGGATTCTTGAATTTAAAGTCTAGCCACTTGCACAAATGACCTCTTTTCTTCATCCACATCACTCCCACAGAATCATAAGCTTACCTTTGTATGGACATCGTATGTGTCATCTATACCATCCATGCTCGTGTCAACCATGCTATCCATGCTAGTATCAACCACCATATCGGTTCTATTCAAGGAGGCGCCGTCATTATCATTAGCCTATTTAGGGAGTTTTTGGCACTAAATTTCATTTGTATAACTTTTTGTGCATCGGGGCTATGCTTGATTTAAGTTTGGGGGAACCTGTAACTATTATGATGCTTATTGTGTTGACATTGCCCTCACCGAGCCCTTTTTATTATGTTTTATTTTTATTCTAAGCTTATTTATGCGCTTGCCGGGATTGAATTTTGTTGATTGAGATTGAGTGGCTGGGTTGGTCTTACATACTCCATTGTGTTACTACTCATGCCTTGCAAAAGCACTAAATGCCTACACCGAGGCTTGTTCTTGAATGAATCATGAGCACGAATTTGGTTATCGCCTTGTTAATGTAGTGTAGAAATAAACTCCAAGGGTTTTCTTAATACCATGGTTCTTTTCCAAGGGGCAAAAGTTTTGATTATGTTCTTTTTTTTCCTTCTATTTTTTTGTGTTGAGTGTTTCCCTATGATAGATTGAGAGACGACTTTCTTAAGGGAAAATGCCAAGTTTTAGTTTAGAATTGAGTCCGTAGTTGCTTATCTCGAAATGGGCCCACCAAAAACTTTCTTTTGGCAAATTGTTTTGAAAATAAAAGGAAGAAGGGAAATGAATTTTTGAGGAAAAACATTCTCTTGTCATGACTTGCACACTCTCGGTTTGGCTTTATTGACTCACAAACGAGTGTGTAATGAACTCAGAATAGCTTGTCAAAAATCATATGCTCCAATTGATTGTGGGACTAATAAATGAGGTTTTGTGGCATGATGCCTTGTATGATGAGGCTTTACCTTGATTCTCGTGCATAAGTGTGATCTAGAACTTGCCCCGAATGTGATTCAAGGTGAAATTATAGGTGTAACCGAGCTTGGTAGATGACCTTAGGCCCTTTTTGATAGCCACTTCACCCTAATGACTTCCCAGTGACATCAAATCTTAGTGAACCCCTTTGAGCTTGTGATCGTTCTTTGGCACCTTGTTAACACCTTGACTTTTTTTCTTTTTTTGGAACCTCTATATTGGCACCCATCCTCTCTAATTGCTTGAAAATGAAATGTAGGCTAAAAGCCTAAGTTCGGAGGGGAAACAAAAGATAACATAGGCAAATGCCTAAGTTTGGGGGTGCATATGATCAAATGAAGAGAAGAAAAGAAGCGCACTTCAAGTGCAAGGTAGCACCTTAATTCCAAATTGAAAAATGCTCCAAAATATCAATCCAATGAGCAAATTGAAAAGCAAAAATAGGTGCTACCAAGTGAAGGTGGTATAAGGAGTTTAAATGATCATGAGTTGAAAGGAGAAATCTTGGGTTGTGTGAGGGAGGAATAAGTTGAAGTTGAAACTGAAAAATGTGAGTGGTGTTCGAAATGAGAACAAAGAGCATTAGGGAGGTATAGTCACTTGATCCAAATGATATCCTCACCTTAACCCTAGCCAACATTGTAACCCGCAATTCCTTGGTGATTCCGAGCTTAGCTACCCTACATTAGTGGAGATATATATGAAGGGCAAGCCTATGGTTCGACGCGTATGCACTTGAACTTCCTTGAGAGAGTGAGAGTTTTCTTGGTTCTCCTATAATACCGTGTTTTATGAATTAAATAATTATGAGTGGGATTCTCTCTTGTGGTGAGTGGCATCATGCACTCAAATTGAAGCATACAGTCTCTATTTCAATTGAGGGGAATGAATGAGACAAACTTTGTGGCGAATCTCGAGGCAAACCTTGACGGTCCATGCCAATGACTTGAGAAGCTTAAGTGTCTTATTTTGAATGGCAAAACAATTCCTTGATTTTGAATGAGAAATGATGTTTTTTTGGAAAAGGTTTTGAAATGACCAATTGCCTGGAAGTTGTGGTGGTTCAAATTGAGATGAGCATAGTAGTTGAGTCTTTTGTTTGTTTCTTTTTCTTAATTTTTTAGTGTAGAGTAGTCTTTTGTGCCTTAATTGAGCCTAGAGCATAATTCATTCCTTACCTTGTGAGTATCTTTCTTGAGGTCAAGCAATAGTTCAAGTTTGGGGGTTTGATAAGTCAGTAATCTACCAACTTATTGAGCCTATAACCATGAATTATTGCTATGTTTGAATAGATTTAGAGGTTCTTATGGCCTTTATTGATGTCTATGCAAGTACTTTTGATAGATGATGATAGCTCAAAAGGAGTAAAGTGTGAAGTATTCGGAAAAGCTGAGGATTCTGACCGGAGTGCAGTGGTTGTGCGACATGCACAGGAGGTGCGAACCGTACCTCCTCCGCACAAGCTGCAAAAGTCACTGAAGAGTCAGTCAAGGGGTGCGGTCGCTGTGCGATGCGCACATCCTGAGGTGCGAACCACACTCCCTTCGCATGGAGCTCCCAATTCTAGCTGAAGTCACTGGTTCAACCGGAGATAGTGTGTGATGTGCATATCACAACGTGCGAACCACACACCTCCCGAAGGGCATTTTTGTCCTAATTTTTAATGACATTTTGGGAAACTATAATAGGCCTATTCAGGCATAATTGTAAATAACTTTTATTATTCTGAATATTTTGAACAGCTTTTAGCTTGGAGACTAAGTTTTTCACCTCCATTGAGAAGAGGGTTTCAATCTAATTCTCTTGGTTAACACTTGTGTGCTCAAATTAAATCTAGAACTTGAGATTTAGCTCTAATGGAGGAGATTTTGAATTACCCAGCTAGTATCTCTTTCTCTCTTGCTATGAGTGGCTAATTTCTCTTGTCTAGGGTTGTATTGATGATGAGTGCTTGACAAATGAGTGTGGATGTTATTTATTCTTCCTTATAATTGCTTAATTGATATGAGTCTAGTAATTTCACTAAGTTTTAATCCTAAAATTGGTGGTTGCAAACATTAATTTTCATTACTTGACTATGTGATTGCTTGAGAAAGGATTTCATAGTTTCGGATGTGAAATTACTAGTGGGAACTTGGGATTCCACTCAGATTTGAGGCTAGAGATAACTCTTATCGACGGAATTACCCATTTAAGGGTCTAAGCTAGAGATAGTGTGACCTCCCTAAGCTTAAATTAGTTGTTTATTGATCAAACCGATGATGATCTAACTGAGATCATCGGATATAAGATTGTTGATCGAGAGATAAGAAATTCTTACTCATGACCAATGCTACTTATTTCATTAAGCAAGAATAAGTATAAGTTCATAATCACCCTATCCCATATCTAAAGCCCCATCGGATATGCATCCCTAGTCATCTAATCAACTTGGTACACCCGCTTTAGTTTTATTGCTTTTTAATTGAATTGCGCTTGTAGTGACAACATCCCAATTCCTCCCATCCTTTTACTTGTTATTTTGAGCATTTACTCTCACTTTGAACTCAATTCGATACAATCTCTATTTAGCTACTCCAAGTCCCTTGGGTACGACCCCGACACTCCTTGGGATTATAAATTTTATTTTGTTGCACGATCGCCATGACCTCCTACTTTGGAGAGCATGATTTGAGCATTCATCAGGGTAAAATTGCCAGAACCTGGGACAACCCCTAGCAAGGTGTCCCAACCTACCGCACACATAACAACCCCTACTAGGCGCTCCCTTTTGTGATGATCCGGCTGAACCAAACTGTCCTCCATGGCCTGAATACCCAGAATGCAAACCTCGACACATCTGACCTGATCCCTGGCTGCTCTACCCAACTTGACCTGAATAACCATCATTTGAACCTGGTAGCACAATATGAAATGACCTGCTAGGCAGAGAATAATAATGCTAACATTACTTAGAGAATTCCCTACCTCAAAACTGAGAACCACGGAAATTTCCCTGACGATGATGCCTCTTGTCAACACTTATGTATGCCTCATGACATAACCCCTTTATAGTCCACACGTGATCAATTACCTCAAAGAAAGTAGTCGCAACTGATACTAAGTGCTCTGTCATTAAACAAAGCAGTAAAAACCCTTTGACAAATCTCTGCACTCTCTCATAATCCTTAGGCATAGACATGGTAGCGCGCCTAGCCTCTCATGAAATCTTTTCTCATACTCTAAAATAGATATGGAGCCCCGTTGAAGATATGCAAGTCATACCTAACCATAGCACCATTCAAAGTATCGAGAACTATCCATGTCGGTGACACAACCTTTGGAAGACTCAAAGTCCTAGCCACGGAGTCCTGACAACTGATATGACTATAAAACACATCAGAAGTTGGGCTGGTCTCAAATCCTCTAGCTAAAATGGTATGCCCTCAATCGCTATATGTGGTGCTGGTAAGTGCTATCGCAACATGCACAAGAGCCACGGCCCCACCCAATGTCATAAATATCTTAATCATCTGAGAAGGAATGGAACAAATGAAGTTTAGAAGTTGATAGAGTCAAAAATGCATGATACAGAATAAAAGAGATGGAAATTTTCCTAAGAATGCCCTATAGCCTCCCATAAATAGGATACGGACATCATCGTACTAATTTGCGAGACTCTACTTGGTACCTCTACTTGGCACTTGCTTCTGTATCAACGACACCATTGAACCTAGAGCTCTGATACTAATCTATCACGACCCAATTTTTCTAGTCGTGATGGCACCTACTATCACCCACCAGTAAGTAAGCTGACTCTTATCCTGGAACAGCAAGTAATGGGATAATAAGAGAACAACAAGAAAGCAGAAGATCAATACATACACATTGAGAACAAGCAGAAGGAAAACATAAAAAATGAGAGAGAAGGAAAAAAAAGAATACACGACTTCTCCAAGACCTGGTATCAGTCAGTACAAGAGCTACTACAATAGACGGAGTACTAAATAGATACAATATTCACAGAACTATTTCTGAAAGTGCAAAGTAAGATGTCACGCCCCGAGGTTACCCCCTAGATGTAACACGGGACTTGGGACCACAAGTGCCCTAAGCGAACCCTTGGTCATAGCATTCTCAAGCATAATAGAGATAAGTGGAAGCATAATAGATAAATACGGAATCACATAGATAGGTAAACAATTCAAATAGAAATACAAAATCCGAAAAGAGACTCAAACACTGTCTATGTCTAAAAATCCTCTACATAACATACGGAGTTGCTAGGACAAGATCCTAGCTAACTCTAAGTACGAAAGTAAGAAATCAACACAACTAAAACATAACTAGTCCTCGACCTAAGAGGAATCACTAACCGCTGACAGAAAGTGGTTTGGGAGCTCTAGCCACGAGTCTGAGAAGGGACACCTGAATCTGCATCATCAAAGGATGCAGCACAAGATATGCGTCAGTACTATAGGATGTACTGAGTATGAGAGCGATGCATGAATCATGATAAAATAGCTTAAAACATACTTGAGATGAACTTATAACATAAAGAAAGGACATGAAATAGTTTCAAGGTATAAGGCAATAAAACATGCAAATAAGTTTAAGTTCATATATAGAATCATATAACTTGATAGCTTAAAATTAATTATGTGGGAGTTTATCTTAACCGACATAAACCATGCTGAGCTACATGGAGTTCGGTGTCATGAACCCACACCGAAAAAGGTTGTCCTAACCGGCCAAGGTTAGAACCATGTCATACCTGTCATCATAAGCCTCAAAGGGCAACCTACGGTGGCAACGTAGTTTTGGACTTGGGTTATCTGAACCCTTGTTTCTTGGTGCTAAATACTACTCCCAAAAACATATAGCATAAGCTCATATACATGTGACATATCTGATGCCAAACTTGTTCATAATGTGTTCATACCTCGGATCGTCATAGCATTGATGGAACATCGGGTGTCTTGTCTTGCATAATACTTCATAACATTAGAAATTTGCATGGCTCTAGTTCAATTTCATAAAACATATACTTTCATAGAACATAGAAACTAGGCATGCACATACTTGAAGATCCATAAGGAACATGATATTAAAATCCCATTGCTTAAATCAACTTCATGTATGTAGAAATTTCCATGGTTAAACTTCAATTCATTAATAAGAGTTAACATGTAAAAACCCATGTAAAACCATGCAATTTAATAGTAATTTCATAGCCAAATCATGAGAGGATCATATCTAGCAAAACCCATAAGAATTGGATAAGAACCCTAATTTGAAGATCATGAAATCAAAATTTGAATTAGGGGTTTTGGGCACAAGGGTGAAAGGAACCCATTGTTAATTACCCACATTCCTTGATTAAAGATGACCCACTTAGATTGAAAAGACTTAGGAGGCTTGATCTTGGAGCTTGAGACTTGAAGCTTGAAGAAGAGCTTTTCCTTTTTGGGAGAAGGATCAAGATCTTAGAAGAAACTTAGGCTAATGAGGGTGGAAACCCTTCTTGAAATATTCAAAACGACATCATTTAGGAGTTAAAAGAGTGAGTAAAGACTAAAATACCCCTAGGACTTAATTAAGAAAAAGCTGGAAAAAATGTCGACTTCAGGGACCATGAGTTGGTCGACGATCGGTCGTCCAAAAGGATGAACCGTCAACATGATCCGTGGTTTCTCACTGGCACTTACTGGAGCTACTGGTATTGCATTCCACGAGTCACACCATGGTCCGTACTTCCAAACGATGGACCATCCTGTCGACTCGTGGTTTGCCAGGCATTTAGATAGGGCTACTGGAATTGCATTCCATGAGTCACACTATGGTCTGTACTTCCAAACGACGGACCGTCCTGTTGACTCATGGTTTGCCTTAGGGAAGTTTTGGTCCTCTGAACCTCAGGGACTATGGATTAAATGATGGGCCATCGTCTGGAAGGACAGACCGTCCTTTGACTCGTTATTCATGAGACAACTTTAGGGGCCTACTGGAATCTGGATGACGGGTGCACAGGACGAACCGTGGGTTCAAACCACAAACCGTCGACTGACTCATCGTCTCTGGATACTTGAGAATTTTCTGAGATTTTAATTTAGATAGCTGGTTTGATTTTCGAGGTGTTACATAAGACTAGTCCAAAATTAGAAGGAGATAGGTCAACTCTGAATGCCAAGATCTCACCGTATATCTCTGATCAACAACACTGCTCAAGGATAGAGTCAACCGCGATAATCCGCACTAAGATCTACATCAGAAAAAAGATGCAAAAGTCTAGCATGAGTACCAAAATATACGGTACCCAGTAGGAATCATAGGTTGACTGAGCTCAAATAAGATACAAATATAATAACATGTGAAAATAAGCTAAAGGTTAGGAGAGAAGGGTCAAAAAGGAGATACATGTGAGATATAGATAGCAATGAAAAGCATAAGTAAGTAATCCGAAAAGCATAAGGAAAATAGGTTAACAAGTCACATCATAAAATAAACTAACTTATGAGGGTAACCTAAAGTTCTAATCACATCAAGGGTAACTACAATTGTAGGCAATCATAATTGGAACTAACCTAGCAATCTCGTGAACCCTCATGATACGAATGAAGATAATAATAATAATAATAATAATAATAATAATAATAATAATAATAATAATTTAAAAAGAAAAAAATTGGGACCATGATTACAAGGGAAAAGAGAGTAGCTGATCAAGTTAAACAATTGAGGTAAGTATAAGAAATAACTCAAAAAATATAAAGTACAGATCTAATTACAACCTAAATGATCCCCCTTTAAGTCCGGCAGGTGTAATCAATTAGAAAAACCCTAATCGGATCCCCATAAGCCCGGAAGGTACAAACAACAATCAATAGATCCAACTGGACACCCATAAGCTTAGAGGATACAACCAACATACAATACTAAATAACAATCAAACTTGATGGGGAAATGCAAGTGGAACGTGCCATGATATACAATATGAGATGAGTAAAGTGCCAACGATACTGTATACTCCTCCGGTCGTAGCTTGCAAATGCAGGACCATAGGGGACTCGTAAAATCCATATACCAAATTAGATCATATCTCGATGATCATGCCGTGATGAATATCAGAAAAACTTCCCAGAACACGTGTCTCCTCGGGCATGCACATTTAAATAATTAGTAAAACCATCAAAAACACTAGTTTCCTTGGGTATGCAAGTTTAAAATCAATAAAACCACTCGGAACACTATCCCTCGGGCATGCAAGTTTATCTCAAATTAGTATTTCATAAAATATACCATATTTTCCGTAAGAAAGACAAAGTACCAAAATATTCTCAAAATCCATTTCTGAAATCAAAAATAGTGTTTTAAACCAAGCCTTTCGTATGCCATGAAGAAAACAATAACAATACAAGAACATAGATAAAAAATCAGGACAAAAATCACTACCCAGTTTAATCAACCCACACCAAGAATTCCAAGGTCCACTAACTAACGAAAAGGGGTACAATTCAAGAGAAATTACCTAGAAAGGTCAAACTAATTATAAACTCCATATACTTTAATTCAAAAATAATAATTATAAACTCCCTAGGAAATCCCACTAAGGCACACATCTAACTGAAACTAGTCTAAGGAGTACAACTAACCGAATCAAACTAAAATTCGCAATTTACTGAAGTCAAACTAAGGCATATCATGCTCACTTGGAGTCCCATCTAGTCTAAATACCCTGGCCTTGGCCCCCAAAATCTCATATCATAAGAAGGCAGATATAAAATGATAATCACAAGATCTAGGGGAGTAGAGACTACTCAACCGCGTACTACTACCCTAGCCTATAACAAGGACATCTAATCTATCCTCAAGTCTACAATCCAATCTCAATTAGATTAACCTGCAACCTGAGATCAAGGTAAAGTACGAACAAAGCAAGTTAAGATAAGGACAAAATGTACTAACCTGAAGTCCAGCCAAACCAGCGCCCACGACCTTTGGCCCATAAATACAGAATATACAAGATAAGAAGTACGAAAAGGAAATGGTAAATATACGTCAAATAAAAAGCACTTAATCTACCATGGAGTCTATCGATAACTCTATACAAATGATGTCTAACTTAACCCTTTCAAAGCCGCAAGAAACATAGCTAAGCTAAGGCAAGCAATTCTAATCCTAAAGATATTACTCCGTCAATGTAGAACCTTAAAGGAACGAGGATAACCTAAACTAAGGACCCCAACCCCAACTCTAAGCTAAAAAACCTAAATCGGCTATAAGAATCATAATTACCTAATCATCATAACTAAACCACAATATCCCCCCAACAATTAACAAACTACCATACAAGTACCTTAAATGAGCTAAGTCTAAAAGAAGGTAAGTCGTAACCTACCTAGAAGCTAAATACGCATGCACAACCCAACTAGATTGGAGCTTTTATCCTTTGAGAAGTCTCCGACTGCTGCCACATTATCAAGATAGTAATCTATGCATCAACACGAGAATAATAATATCCATATCACTATAAAAAAAATTAGGCCAAAGATCGAGTAAAAAAACCCGCGGGACCCACTTACGAAAACCAAAAATAAAATTCACAATGATGTCCTACGTGAGACAAGAATCACATGCTCAGAGTTTGAGCATGATCCTTCATCAATTCAAGCTCAAAACAGCCCAAAAAGATCAAGAACGATTCAAGAATTAAGAATGGAGTTACACGGAATAGGAGCCAAAAACTTACGAATATAAGGCGAAAAAATAGTCACGGACGAGGACCCAACAATCTCAAGCTTTACTTGATGATCCCTCAGCAATATTGGAGCTTTGAGCTCTCAAAAATAGTGGATTCTTTGATTGAAATGAATTAAAAATGAAGGAAGGATTTATATACTGCCAAGGATTCCTTCATGGTGATCGCGAGGAAAAACCCTCGCAATCGCGATGACCAAGATGGCTGACTCATTGCAATCGCGATGGTGAGCCATGCAATCATGTAGAACAAATGGGCCGGGTCCACTGGACCCTTCATTGCTATCGCGAGAAAAACCCTCACAATCGCGATGGTAAAAAAGTCATACCATCGTGATCGCGATGGTCTTTTTCGTGATCGCGATGAACAAATTTTAATTGTACCAGCAACAGAACACCAACAATTCACTAAGGCTGAAATTTCACTGAATGGACCCTTGAGATTTATTCAGAACCTCGTGAACACAAACTAAATATGTTACCCAACTAAAAATGGCATTCCAAACTCAACAGAATCATCAAAATGACCAACGGAGGTCATCTTGATGGAATGTTGACTGAAGTCAACACTTTTTCAGTTTTGTCTAAAGTTTCCCAAGTGCCCTAAATGAGTCTAGAAGCCTCCGAACTCTAATCAAAGATCCAACTATCCTAAAGTCAATATTTCAGAGCTAATACCGCTGACAGAATTTCCATTCGAGCCTGTCTTCTCCAAATATTGATCAAAGTCAACCCTTTCAACCTTAAGAGTTCCAAAATAGGAAAACTCTTCTAAAACACAAATGAAGCCCGAAAACTAAACCGTTAGTCCCGGCAAGTCATAAATAACCTGTAGCCGCTACGAGAAAGCTCAAAATACTGAAAATGCACAAAAACCAAAAAATAACCTGGAGGGTCATTACAATAATAGTTCAAATAAATAATATAATGCAGTGATATAGGATGATATGTAATGACCAATGCACTCTGTATCCACCCTCTTCAGCAGTTTGTTATGGAGCGGGGTCCAGAAGGGACTCGCGAGATTTATATACAATCACTCAAAATCACTAGCTAGTATCATACCTCAGCATCCAAAAAATGCATCGAATCACTCATAAAATATCATACCTCACCATAGGCAAATGAATCGGATCACTCATAAAATTTATACCTCACCATCCGACAAATACATCGGATCACTCATAAGAAAGATGGTTTATTTCCTTTCCAAAATTAATTTTAGTATTCTCTAGTGATCCATGAGATGAACAAATATGGATGCTCAAATAGTAAGTCAAGTCCAGATACGGTGGATAAAAAATAAAGTCTCAGAATATCAATCAACTCATAAACACAACTACAAGCCTCAATTTTAAGTCAAGATTCCACTTTCACATCACCATCGCAATGTAAGACCCAAATCACGTGTCACAATGACAATTCATCTCAATTCCATAATACTAGATTCGCCCTATCTATAGCATACTTTACACAATAAGTTTTCACCAAGCAAAGTCTGAAGAAAGTTAAGTCATAACCTACCTCGAGCCGAACCGCAAGTCTCTACTCAATCACACACAAACCTTCCCTTTTCGAATGACCTAAGAATATCTCCAATATATCATGAATAAGTTCTACACGTACTTACGAGTCTAACGATACTCATATTATTATACTTCTAATCTGGATCCAAGAAGTCAACTCCGAGCTCCCAAGGGCAAAACTAAAATTTTATTAAAAAATTAATTTACCCAAAACTTAGGGAATTAAAATATAAATTTCATCAAAAAAGGAGTTAAATTGAACTTGAAATTATCAATTTATCATTCTTTAACTTTATCGAGAAAATTATAAAATTTCAAATTAAAAAATCAAGATTTGAAAATGAAATCATGAAAGGGAATGTGTAAAGGTAGTGTAAGAATCATATCGAAAGAAGATTTGTTTAAAATCACCTTTTGAATCTCCCAAAATTGAGTTTCAAAATATCATAAATCGAGTTATGAATTTTGAGTCAAAAATGAAAATTTTAAAATACTGCTAGCAAATCTTTCTTTGCGAATGCGGAACCACTGTCACGTTTGCGAAGGCATTCAACCTGATCCCTTCACGTTCACGGTGGTCCAGTCGCGTTCTTGGAGGCCAAACTCAACACGAACTAGACACAGACCACTTACCCTTCGCGAACACGGATCCTCCACCACGAATACGAAGGCCCGCTTTCTTCCTTCTTCGCAAACGTGATGCCCTCTGCTTCACTTTTATAGCTGATACTTTATGTTTTCAGCTTAAAATCTCTAACTTTTATGTACGCGCCTTATTTTCCTATACATAAATCAAAAACACCATCATATCACACAAAAATATATTTAAGAATTATAAAATCCTTTTATAAAAAGCGTTGAATGTGTCGTGAAATTCGAGCACATCACAAATAAATAAAATACTTAAGCTTTATGTTCTAAGTGAATGCTAAAATAAATGAAGATTTATGACATAGAATGTGGGAGTCTTTCATAAAAGTTGTATTTACCCAATTGAAAGGCAAATTCTATGACAAACATTGCAATGTGAGAGCAATGTTTGACCTTTTAATGAGAGGCAAATTTAAAATTTATAGAACATGGGTGCACTATTAAAAGAAAGAAGAGTAAAAAAAGTTTTTAGTTAGAATTGATCTCTAGTCCTCGAAGTAAATAATTAATTAACACTCAACCAAGTGCATCATTTAGCCTTCTTGTAGCATGGGTGCCAACAGATAATCTTATACCAATTTTAAAAAATACTCCTTCTAGTACATCTTAAGTGAATTTTTTAAATAATGCACACTCCTTAAGAAAAATATTCTAGGAGACAATTTAAATACTACTTTTCACTACTGCCCTTTTGATTATTCCCAAACTAGCTATTCTAATATAAAGTAAGGGATGAAGGTATTATTTCTTTTGATTAATGCATAGAATAAAATCATTTTGTAACTCTCCGTAATAAATTTGTATAAACATTTGTAAGTCGTAAATATATGTGGAATGGGAGAGTTACTTATTTGTAAATATTACAAGAAGATGAAATTTCACAACAACGTTACAAAGAAAATGAACATACATTTTACAAATATAAAATCTGTAAGATGTGATGTAATGATCTTTAATACCATTAATATTAACTAACCTCCATTTCAAAAATTACTCTCTTCTTTGTAACAACACCTTTTGCAAATCCTATATAAAGGGTGTCTTTGATGAACATAAGAACACACCAAAAGAAAAGAAAACATCTTTCCTTCTTATTCCTTTTAAAGTTAGTTTTGGTCAATTAGTTTGGACAACCTCCAAACTTTCAATTATGAGTGCACGTATTTGAAAGTAACTGTGGAACCTTGGGGAGCGATCGGCTACAATGATTTATACCAAAATCGGGCCAAAATTATTTTTAAGGCAGTGGTTTATCACAGCACAGTATTTGTGACTATTATCTTACTATTTTAATTTAGTTCTATATTAATATTGTAGTATTTTTCCAACAATGTTGATATAAAACTAAATTAAAATATTAAGAGAATAGTCACAAATACTGTGTCACGATAAGTAATTGCCTTGAAAATAATTTCGATCCGACTCCGGTACAAATCGTTGTAGTGGATCGCTCCTCAAGGTTCCACAATTACTTCCAAACACGTGCACTCGTAGCTGAAAGTTTGGAGACTGCCTAAACCAATTGCCCAAAACTAACTTTAAGAGGAAGAAGAAGGAAAGATGTATTCTTTTCTTTGTGTCTTCTTATGTTCACCAAAGACACCCTTTATATAGGATTTGCAAAAGGTATTGTTGCAAAGAAGAGAGTAATTTTTGAAACAGAGGTTAGTTAACATTAATGATATTAAAGACCATTACATCACATCTTGTAGATTTTATATTTGTAAAAAGTATATTCATTTTCTTTGTAACGTTGTTGTAAAAGTTCATCTCCTTTGTAATATTTATGAAGAAGTAACCGTCTCATTCCACATATATTTACGATGATCTTATTCTTTGCATTCATCAAAAGAAATAATACCTTCAATTAAAAGTTTAGCCCAACCATGGTGGATGGGCACCGGGGTGTGTCGCTAATTCAAGATTTCTAAGATGAAATGCTAACGCACCCATGGTGGGTGTGCATATACCCACATATGAACTCATGGCAAACACACCCAAATTGGGTGTTAATTCATGATACACAGTCAAACTGTTGTTGAAATATGATGTTATTTCCTTGGAGTATGTAAGGTCCAAAAATAATTTAGCGGATCCTTTAATCAAGGATTTGACAAAAAAAATTATCCTTGAAACGCCGAGAGGAATGGAGCTAATGCTCATGAATTGAGGTAGTATGATGGATACTCATTTGTGGTCAAACATAGCTATATATGTCCTCAATATATACTACATTTTCTATCCCTATGGCGTAAGGTAGTGTTTTATAAGGTTGAGCTTATTATGCTCTTAATGATCCCATAGCCTTATGATGGTCTATTTGAGATAGACTTGATTGAATCACCTACGTGAGTGTAAGGGTGTGGTCCCTTTTATGAAAGACATGTGTCATTTTTCTAGAGTACTCCTGAGACCCAAGGTGTGTGCATGACCATAAAAGCATGTTGGTAGTATCGTGGAGGTTGCTCAAAATTATGGATATGGTATGTGTTATGAAGGTCTCAATTACTTATATCCATTCAGTTCAAGAGTCCTTCACTTTGTGGATATTAGTTGTTGCCTCATTTCACTATGTGTTAATTCAAATCGAAAGATATTGACACTTAAGTATATGTTTCTTTCTTTTGCCCAGAAATTGTTCCTATTCTTTATCTTTGCATTAATGGAGGATTGAAGGTATTATTCCTTTTGATTAATGCAAAGAATAAAATTATCTTGTAACTCTTCGTAATAAATTTGTGTAAATATTTATAACTCGTAAATATATATGGAATGAGAGAGTTACTTCCTCATAAATGTTACAAAGGAGATGAACTTTTACAACAACGTTACAAAGAAAATGAATATACCTTTTACAAATATAAAATCTGTAAGATGTGATGTAATGGTCTTTAATACCATTAATGTTAACTAACCTCCATTTCAAAAATTACTCTCTTCTTTGCCACAACACTTTTTGCAAATCCTATATAAAGGGTGTCTTTGGTGAACATAAGAACACACCAAAAGAAGAGAAAACATATTTCCTTCTTCTTCCTTTTAAAGTTAGTTTTGGGTAATTGGTTTGAGCAACCTCCAAACTTTCAATCATGAGTGCACGTGTTTGGAAGTAACTGTGAAATCTTGGGGAGCGACCGGCTATAACGATTACACCGAAATCGGGCCAAAATCTTTTTTAAGGCAGTGGCTTGTCACGATACAACATTTGTGACTATTATCTTACTATTTTAATTTAGTTCTATATCAATATTGTAGTATTTTTCCAACAAGGGATATTCATGAATATGACTTTGTAAGTAGTGTAACTATTCATCTAGAAAATGTAAAGTAGCAGTTATGAACCTCATTAAAGAAAGAGCGAAAATGAGAAAAACCTCAATAATTCTCTTGAACTTTGAACAATTCATTTATTTCGAACAGTGAAAAAAGTCTCAAAAATTTACTTAATATGAACTAGAAATATATACATAAAATACCTAATTTTATAGAAAGATTATAAATTCATGTGCCCCGATATTTACATGTGAATTCGCCCATGCTTTTAACCCGATATGTCTGTAAGATGGATGTAACAGAAATGCAAAGATCGATTAAAATGGATATGTAGTTATTCACAATTAGACAATACAAAAAATAATCACAACTGATAGAAAGTATTATTTCTTTTGTTTCAATTTGTGTGACCTCGTTTGACTCAAAATTAGTGGTCTAATTAAAAAGCTTAAAACGTAACAGCTTTTATAAGTTTTGCTACTGTATATAGAAACGAGATATTCTTTTTGAAGTAAACTAATAGAAAAAGTATGTCATATAAATAGAAACAAAGAAAGTACAATAAGTAGAGAATAAAGAAAATGAAGGTTGTATGAGATAGTTTTACCCTTAGAAAAGAAATGTAAAGGATAAGAAACAAACAAACTGTTTTTATTGAACATAATGTAATTATATTGTCATCGATATACAATTATAGGAATGCAAACATCCACGCACTTAAATTATTAGGAGGAAATGATCTCTTATGATACTTGTCAGTAACATCTCAAAAGATGTTATTTATTTCATGAGTATCGATCATCTATAGTTACTCCTCGATAGATATAACAGGATCAAGTGTAATAGGAGCACGAATTTTAGGCGATTCAATGATATTAATTAAATCATCAGCTTGACCTTCCAAATAAGCCTTGAGAAAAGCCACAAAAAGCCCTCCTATAGTCCTTCTCAGAGTATCCTTTGATCCCTTTCCACTTTTCATCGTAATACCCAATAAAGTCGTCATTCTATTTGTATCTTCCAACATATCAGCATAGCCATAATCCTTAGCCAAAAAATAGTAACAAGGAGGCTTACTCTCATTGAAAAATTCAGCATGATTAACCCCATTTGGCGCTCCTGGTGGACACACACCATATGCTCGTTGATTCGACAAGCCGGTACCGATTACGGCTACAGGGACTGAATGATTGAAACTGTAAGGAATAAATTTGAGTATATTCGGAGGGCACAAACAGGAGGACCTTGTAGCGACTGGATCAATTCCGAGGAGTGCTGAGAATTTGAGAGGGGGTTGTTGGTCTTGGGTTTCCCTGCCTGACAAAGTTGGATTCAGAATTTGAAATTTATGCTTTCTTACAATCATCTCAAATTAATTTATAATGATAACTGGGTTCACCATTAAATATTTATAAAAGCTTAATATATATATATATATATATATATATATATATATATATATATATATATATATATATATATATATATAAGGTACGAGCAAAAGATAATGGGTTTCCATAAACCCGTACCTAAAGAGCTGGATCTGCCCTTGCTGCCTGATCCGTAGGCTAAAGCTAAGGCAAATGCTGTTTTACCGCCTCTGCTGTGACCGGAGACGGCGACTTTGAGCAGGTCTGGAAGAACGTTCTCCGGCAGGACAGAGTCGAGGTTGTTTGTTGATAACCACTCTGCTATTTTTCTTGCTTTCTTCACTTCGCTATGGGATGTCATAAGAGAGAACTGCAACATTTAAATAAATTAGACATCAAGCCAGTGGAAGATGTTGAGAAACTAATTTTAATTTGGCCTTGACTTTTTGTCATGTTGAGTTGAAATAATGATAAATAGATCTATACAGGAAGTGAAAATTCATATAGCCAATCGGCACTAACATGTTTGGTACTTAGACATGACTTGGCATAGTTGTTGTTTAAATTAATTTGAGATCCAAGTATCAACTTAAAGGAATTACCAAAATTAGGGATTAAGATTTCAATCTCAAAGACGAGTGTCAATTCTTAGAAAATGATAATCCAATTGCTGGGGACAGGATATATTGTAATGAGAACTTTGGTGTGTAATTTGGTATAACAGAGTTCATTTTCCAAGATGTGCGGAAGTTATTTTCTGATGATTAACACTAGAAAATGTTTTCCTTTGGCCCAAAGGGATAAAATGACTTCTCTCACTTTCGTTTCAATTACTTTAACTTCATATTGATCTTTCAATTGGGTGCAGAAATTGATAATATGCAGTTTGATCATATCTATGAACCAAATCAATTTTACTTCGATCACTATATAGTATAGTCTATACTGATGAAATCAAATCAATATACATGAAACGTACATAGTTTCTTGGTTGTTTGAAAAGAAAAAAAGGAAATCATTAAAAGTCCAACACTCATAGGAAGTAGTACTCCCTCCGTTTCAATTTGTTTGTTGAATTTTGACTTGAGATATGTAGAATGTACCAAAATGTCCTTTAATCTTGCGTATTAAACATATCACGTGGAAACTTGAAATTAAAGAGTTAACAAAAAGAGAAAGAAACATTTTCTTTAAACGGACTAAAACTGAAGTAAATCAAACAAATTGAAATGGACGGAAAAGGTACAGTACCTGAGGAGCAACGACGATATATTGATGAGAAGAAATATGTAGGAGGAGGGACTTGTAGCAGTTGGGTTGGAGCATAAATCCATGGAAAAATAGTAAAACGGGATAGGAACCTTGTGTAGTCGGCGAAAACACTAACAATGGACATGGAAGGGAAGAGCTGTCAACATTAATTATCTCAACAGCTTCATCTCCTACTTCAAAATCTAATGCTATACCATCGTCGCGTACATTCGCCTTCTTTACCACCACTTTTTCCATCAATGTTCTCATGATGCCAAAGTAGTAGACATTTTTAACAAAAGAATTATAAACTTCAGTTTTATTTCCTTTCTTCTGGTGAATGAGACAGAAAAATGAACTTTCTTGATTCTTTCTTCTTTTCCTTTAGGGAAAAGCAAAAGTTGCTTCTTCGTTTTAAGTTAGAAGAGCTGCCAGAATTTTGCTACATAAATTGGGATAGACAAAGTATATTTGTTAACCAAAAAAAGAATTTGCTTTCTCTGTCTCAATTTATGTGGCACAGTTGGAATATTGAAATTCAAACTTCTAAACTTGGATCATGAATTTGAATATAGAAGTTTTAAGTTTTTTGAAATAAAATTTATACATTTGGAAACTACGTTGACTGGAGCTGAAGTCAATAAGGCCTTAAGCCTCTGGAAGCTGTCCTCACACTGATCCGACCACTGAAATGGGATATCCTTCCTAGTCAGCATAGTCAAGGGTGCTGCTATGGAAGAAAATCCCTCAAGGAACCGTCTGTAGTAACCGCTAACCCAATAAAGCTGCGAACCTCAGTAACAGTAGTAGGTCTAGGCCACTCACAAACCGCTGAAATCTTACCCGGATTAACCCTAATCCCATCCTTAGACACCACGTGCCCTAGGAATGCAACTGACTCAAATCAAAACTCGCACTTTGAGAACTTGGCATAAAGCCGATGATCTCTCAAAGCCTGGAGTATAACCCTCAAGTGCTGCTCATGCTCATCTCTACTACGCGAGTATACCAAGATGTCGTCTATAAAAACTATCACAAATGAGTCCAAATACGGGCCAAGAACCCTGTGCATCAAGTTCATAAAGGCTGCGGGGGCATTAGTCAACCCAAAAGACATCACCAGGAACTCATAATGGCCATAACGTGTCCTGAATGCTGTCTTAGGGATGTCCTCCGCCCTAATCCTCAACTGATGGTAGCCAGACCTCAAATCAATCTTCGAAAACCGACTGAACCCTGAAGATGGTCAAACAAATCATCAATCCTCGGCAACGGATACCTATTCTTCACTGTCACCCTATTCAGCTGCCGATAATCAATACACATGTGCATCGAACCATCCTTCTTCTTCACGAAGAGAACAGGAGCACCCACGGTGACACACTAGGTCTAATAAACCCCTTAGCTAACAGATCCTGGAGCTGCTCCTTAAGCTCCCTCAACTCAGCAGGAGCCATACGGTAAGGAGAAATAGAAATGGGCCTAGTGCCCGACTCTAGCTCAATAGCAAAATCAATATCTCTCTCAGGTGGAAGGCCTGGCAGGTCGGTAGGAAACACATCGAGGAAGTCTCTAACCACAGGAACAGACTCAGGAGAAGTGGGGTCAGCACTAACATCTCGGACATATGCTAGATAAGCTAAACACCCACGGGAAATCAACTTCCTAGCTCGAAGACAAGAGATGATCCCAGATGGTGCATGGCTAACAGAACCCTGCCACACAACCGGGGATACACCGGGCACAGCTATGGTAATGGTCTTGGCATAACAATCCAAAACCACACGGTGAGGGGATAACCAGTCCATGCCCAGTATCACATCAAAATCTAGCATATCAAGAATCATCAAATCACCCCAAGTCTCTGAATCACCAATAGATAACATACAGGATCTCACAATCCGATCCACTACTAAAGAATCTCCTACTGGGGTCAAAACAGAAACAGGAACAGATAATGGCTCACTAGCCAACCCAAACAAGGCACAAAGTAGGCAGATACATATGAACAAGTGGATCCAGGATCAAATAAAGCCATAGCAGGCTGATGGCACACAGAAATCGTACCTGTAATCACAGCATCTTGAGGCCTCTGCCTCTGGTCTCCTAGGGACCGCGTAAAACTGACGACGACCTCCACCTGCCCGACCGCCATCCCTACCACCTGCTCTGCCACGTGGAGCACTACCTCTACTCTGACGACCACCCCCTCTAGCTGGGGGCTGAACTACTCGTAACGGCTCGGCCAACTAAACTGTACCCTGCTGAGGGAAATCTCTAGCAAAATGACCCATCGCACCACAAGTAAAACAAGTCCCTGACGGCCTACTCAATCGAGATGAACCCGCAAATCCCGAATGACCACCACGACCTGATACCCCAGAAACTGTACCCCTCAAAGACTGGTCGCCATAGCCCTGATGGCTGCCCTGTCCCTGCTCGAACTGGGTACTACCGAAAGTCTGAAGGGAAGCCTGAACCGGTCGGCTGGACTGACCCTGGAACTGCTGTGGCTGATAACTCCGGCTCCACTGGCCAGAACCTCTACCACCATATCTGGAACCACTGTAGACACCCTGATGCCGAGGCCTCTTATCTCTGGACCCCTGATCATGTCGCTGTAAGTCCTCCACGGTGCGCGCATAATCTACAATAGCCTGGAACGACCAGCCACTGGCAATCAATATCTCAGCTGGCTGCCTGATCTCTGGCCTCAAACCCCATACAAATCTGCGAATCCTATCAGCCTCAGTAGGAATGATCATAGCTCCGAACGGTGCTAGCTGATGAAAACGGGTCTCATACTCCGAGATAGTCGTAGATCCCTGCACAAGGTGAGTAAACTGCTCTCTGCGACGCTCCCGATCACTCTGGGGTAGGAACTTGGCCATAAAGGCCTCATAAAACTCAGGCCAGGTCAAAGGAGGTGACGATGGTGGTCTACAAGCAACCTGGGCCCTCCACCATAACTTCGCTGGGCCCTCCAACTGGTAGGTAGTGTAACCAACCCCGTGAGTCTCCAACAAACCCAGATGATGCAACATCTCCTCACAGGTGGTAATGAAGTCATGTGGATCCTGTCCAGAAGTACCAGCAAATCTCGGAGGTGCTAACCTCAAAAACCTACCCAACGCCTTCTGCTCTGACTCTGTCATAGCTGGGCGAGGAGCAAGAGGCTGTGCAACAGATGGAACCGGAATAACCTCCGCACGGGGAGCCATAGTAGTCGACTGCGCTCCTAAGCTCTGTGCACCCAGGGCTTCCCCCTGAGCGGATGTCTGCGCTACCTCAGAAGGCCGCTCTCCAATCACACCCAAAAGCTGTAATAGTAATCCCCGAATATCTGGAGACTGAGCTGTGGCTGGAGCTGGCACTGGAGCTGGCACTGGAGCTGGCGCTGGAGCTGGTGGTACCTGGGCTGCCCCCTGAACCACATGCTGCTCGGGCTCTATCTCCACGCTAGCAGCTCTAGCAGGTGCCACTGATCGAGGGCGTCCTCGACCCCTAGCTGGAGTGGGAGGCTCATCTTCGCGTGATGCCGATGATCTCGTACGAACCATTTGCGGAAGAATGAAGTAGAATAAATGAGATCTCTAGAAACTTCAAGGGCTATACGCACGACACAGAGGCAATGAAAGAGTCAAATTTCCTAAAATGCCACTGTAGCCTCCCAAAGATTGAGTACGGACGTCTCCGCCCCGATCCGCAGGACTCTACTAGACATTGGCTCCTATACCGATGACACCGGTGAACCTAAACTTATGAACTTTATTAGCATCGTGCGTGTATTTAAAAATATATTATTTAAAAGTCAACCCAAGGATGCCCATTAATACAATTTTATTTCATATATACGGAGTCTAGGGAAAATAAACTGTAACCTACCTGTCGTCCGACGACAAGCTGCTGGAACAACGATGTCCAAGCTCGAACCACTCCGAGAAAATCCAAAACTAAATCGGAATCGGAATCGGATTTGGGACGGAATAACTTGACGTAGATAATTGATTAATTAACACAAAGTTTTCCCCTCACAATACTCCTCACGTAACAAATATGATATACAGTAGTATGCAATCATGTTCAATTCTTAGTTTATATAATGTAGAGCAAATGCAAGTTAGGCAGCCACTATTTAATGAAATCACAACATGCTGCCACCTTTATCACTTGGCTGGCCACTCCCTCCACCTACACGTGGAGTGGAGGTGGCAAGGATAAAAGGGAATTTTTATCCCGCTATTTATATATTCGGGTATTGCATAAATTCGTGATAAAATAAATATAATATTTTAAATATACCATAGTTCATAGAAAATTATTTCGAACAAAACCTACTATATTATAATAATAAATTTTAACATAACTAATTTTACTATCTCCGTTAAAATATTACGGAGTATAAAAACTTTATATAATAAATACATATACAATTAGAACGTATCAAATATATTTTTCATAAACCTTTAAAATATTTTGAAAAGGCAATAATAATATATTTTTTACCAAATTCAACTTTTAAATAAAATACTTTCAAAAACGCACGATTTCGATACTCAAGAATTCTCTCGGGATCCTCTCTTATTTTTTATAACTGTTTCGGAACTGAAAAGGCGTCTTAAAATGTGACGTCGAGGCTTAAATCGCGTTTAACCCGACTCGGTTCGCGACCCTGTTCGCAACCCATTTTCTGCCAGACAGTCCGCGGTAAAACAGTCATAACTCTTTACTCCGAGATCGGTTGGATGTGAGGTTTTATGCGTTGGAAACTAGACTCGTAGACCTTCGATTTGGTATTTCGGGGGACTTCTAACTCTTTATATATTGGGAGAAAATCCCCGATACATTTGACCCAAGGTTCAGAAAATTTTGTTAAAGGTCTTACGATATCTTTTGTCGATTTGCTTGACTTCAAAACTCAAACGTGGAAATGACCGGAAGGGTCATTACATCATCCACTACTAAAAAGGGCTTTCGTCCTCGAAAGTCAAGGTCAAGGGGGTACCTGAAGGCTAAAATAGTTGCGGATACTGATCCCGCATATCTCTCTCGGTCTCCCAGGTAGCCTCCTCGACTGGACGGTGCCTCCACTGAATCTTAACAACCGGGATCTCTCGAGATCTCAATCTCCTGACATCTCTGGCCAAAATAGTTGTCGGCTCCTCAACAAAGGCTAAACCCTCATCCAACTGAACTGAATCCCACTGCAACACATGAGACTCATCTGGGATATACCGACGCAACATCGAGACATGAAACACAGGATGTATAGCTAAAAACATCGGAGGTAAGGCTAACTGATAGGCAACGCTACCAACCTTCTGCAGAATCTCAAACGGCCCAATGTACCTGGGGCTAAGCTTGCCCCGCCTACCAAATCTCATCACGCCCTTCATGGGCGATACACGGAGAAATACCAAGTCACCGACACTAAACTCCAAGGCGCGAAGCCTACGATCAGCATAACTCTTCTGCCTGCTCTGAGCTGCCCGAAGTCTGTCCTGAATCACTCGGACTCGGTCTAAGGAATCTCGAAGCAAATCTGTGCTCTGTGGCCCAGCACTAAAACCATCAAACCAACCTACCGGTGATCTGCAACGCCTGCCATACAAAGCCTCAAAAGGTGCCATGCCGATACTCGAATGGAAGCTGTTATTATAAGCAAACTCTGCCAAGGGAACAAACTGATCCCAAGAACCTCCAAAGTCAAGGACACAAGCTCGAAGCATGTCTTCCAAAATCTGAATGGTCCTCTCGGACTGGCCATCTGTCTGAGGGTGGAAAGCGGTACTAAGATGAACCTCTGTACCCAAATCTCGCTGAATAGCCCTCCAGAACTGAGATGTGAACTGAGTGCCGCGATCTGAAATGATAGAGGCTGGGACCCCATGCAACCGAACAATCTCACGAAGGTAGATCTGAGCTAATCTCTCTGCACCATAAGAAGTCTGAACCGGCAAGAAATGTGCTGACTTAGTCAGCCTATCAACAATCACCCATATGGAATCAAACCTCTGAGAAGTACGAGGTAAACCAACAATGAAGTCCATAGTAATCCCTTCCCACTTCCATTCAGGAATGGGAAGTCGCTGCATCAAACCACCAGGTCTCATATGCTCGAACTTAACCTGCTGACAGTTCAAGCACCGAGATACAAACTCCGCTATATCCCGCTTCATACCACTCCACCAGTAAAGCTGCCTCAAGTCTCTATACATCTTCGCTGTGCCAGGGTGAATGGAGTATCTAGTACAATGTGCCTCACGAAGTATCAACTGAATCAAATCACTAACCCTCGGAACACAAAGGCGACTATCATACCTCAGAACCCCATCTGAATTTAGAGTAGCCCGACTGGTCTCACCCTGAACAACCCGATCACGAAGGTCACACAACTGCTGATCCTCAAACTGACGGCTCTGAATCTGATCAATCAAAGTAGAACGAACCTCAATGCTGGCGAGAACTCTGCTAGGATCCGATAAGTCAAGCCTAACCAAACGGTTAGCCAAGGACTGGATGTCCAAGGCCAACGGTCGCTCTGAAACTGAAAGAGAAGCTAGGCTACCCATACTCACTGTCTTCCGACTCAAGGCATCCGCTACCACGTTTGCCTTGCCCGGATGATACAGAATAGTGAAGTCATAGTCCTTCAGTAACTCGACCCATCTCCTCTGTCTCGAGTTCAACTCCTGCTGACTCGTGATATACTGAAGACTACGGTGATCGGTGAAGATATCACAGTGAACTCCATATAGGTAATGCCTCCAGATCTTGAGTGCGAAAACTACCGCCGCCTTATTTAAAAACATACAAAGAAATAACAAAAAAAACTACTTGATTGATTCTCGAAATTTTAATTTTCTGAGAGTATGGTTTGACCTGCCCTACCCTGCCCCACCCCATTAAGTGTTTCCCCCGCCCCGCCTAGCCCTGCCCCAATTGCCATCCCTATTTATGTAATGACTCTTCCGGTTATTTTCACGTATACGTTTTCCTTGAACCATTAGAGCTTGTTTGTAGCGGCCCCAAGTCACTTAAGGCTTGTCAGGACTGGTATTTCGGTGTCGGGTCCTTTTGTTTGGTCGCATTATAAGTTTTGAAGACAAGTAAGTCGGCAAAAGTTATCGTAAGTTCCTTTAATAAATTCTCTGAACTTTGGGTAAAATGTCTCGGAGCTTTTATCTCAATATATAAAGAGTTAGAAGTCCCCCAAAATACCAAATCGAAGGTCTACGAGTCTAGTTTCCAACGCACAAAACCTCACGTCCAACTGATCTCGGAGTAAAAAGTTATGACTATTTTACCGCGGACTGTCTGGTAGAAACCGGGTTGCGAACCGGGTCGCAAACCGGGTCGGGTCAAACTCGATTTAAGCCTCAACTTCACGTTTTAAAATGCCGTTTCAGTTCTGAAACAGGGAGAAAACATAAGGGAGGATTCCAAGAGAGTTCTTGAGTATCAAAATCGTGCGTTGGTGAATTGCGAGCCTAAGTTTGAGAATTTATTAACATCGCGTGTATTTGAAAATATTTTATTTGAAAGTTGAATTTGGTAAAAAGTATATTATTATTACCTTTTTAAAATATTTTAAAGGATTATGAAAAATATTTTTGTTACGATATATTGGTATATGTATTTATTTTATAAGGTTTTTGTATATTGTAATATTTTAACGGAAATAGTAAATTTAGTTATGTTAAAATTTATTATTGTAATATAGTAGGTTTTACTTGAAATAATTTTCTATGGATTATGATATATTCAAAAAGTTATATTTATTTTACCACGAATTTATTCAATACCTGAATACATACATAACGGGCTGGAAATATTAAAATGTTGCCACCTCCACAACACGTGGAGGTGAGGCAAAGCAGCCAACATATTGTAGCTGCTAGGTGTAATACATGGCTAAGTGACTGGTGGGATTTTCATATTGGAATTAGTGGCATACACTAATTAATTAATTAATTAATGTAGTAAAGGTCATTATCTTGTTTGGTTTAGTAGGTGTTTACGTGCACACTTATACATATACATTTAGCTCTTTATTCCATTATGGATATATATAGAACATTAGAGGAGTTTGGTAGAGAAATTATATTTTGATGTTATGTTTAATTTCGGAAAGAAAATCAATTATCGACGTCAAGTTATTCAAGCCTGAGTTCAAGTTTGATTTCTTTTCGGAGAGGTTCGAGCTTGTCGTCGGAAGACAGGTAGGTTACGGTTTATTTTCCCTAGACTCCGCATATATAGGATAAAATTGTATTAATGGGCATCCTTGGGTTGGTTTATTAGGTTGGTACCACAGATCTCGACCGCTTTATTCATGTCCGCCTTCTTTTGTTTCTCCGTTGCTTGTAGTATTTGCCGATATATTTTATTTACTCTTGTGGTCCTGTGAAGCCTTGTTGACTCTGGAACATAGAAGGTAGGATTTTGGGAATGTCCGCGAGTCCCGGGCATAGAATTATCCTTCTAGGCTGGTTATGCTTGCTGAGTAGCTGTGGGCCTGTGCAGGGTCGATAGGTTGATTGTGAGCTGCTGGGCAGCTATTGTGTTTGATCATACCATTTTCATGCATACAAAGAGGTTTTATACATATTTTACTACGGTTTGGGTTTCGGGCCTACTGGCACCATTTTCTAAACCTTGCATGGCCCGGGGGGGCATTTTTTATGGAAATAATTTGGAAATGGTTTGATTTAACTTGTGAATATTCTTGGGCAAGAAAGTAAAATTATGTTTTAAATCATCAGTTTTACGATTAACGCTAGACTCGGCAGGGCCGGGGTGCTAGTTGAGTTTTCTTGCTAGTTGAGATGATTTTTAGCCTCGGTCGGACCGAGCACCTGAGATGACTTTCTACTGTTTAGACCCGGTTATGCCCGGGCACCCTCGGAGGGGTTTTTGAGATATT
>QJPP01001645.1:0-260856 GCA_003996215.1 Jaltomata sinuosa | reverse complement strand
CTCTTCTTCTTACACTTGAGGTTACTGGAATACCATCCATTTCGTAAACTTATTTTGTATACATTGGTATTGCAAGGACCCCAGGTGCGTTATTTCTTACTTTCACTTGTGCCTATGGTGTGTATATTCTGCTTACTAGCCTCATATGTGGTTCTGTTGATTTCCCTCTGGCTAGTTCCTGTGTACCTTTTCGTTGATTTCTGTGACTACTTGCTTCTATTCTGTCTGTTACTACACTTTTATCTTATATGTGCCCAGTCGGCCTATGATACCTACTGGGTACCTTATGCTTCGCATTTGGTGCTCACCCCTACCCCCTGCATCTTTGGGTGCAGATCCTAGCGTGGGCCATCGCCGTTAGATCGCCGTGATTCGTGCTTGGAGATCTGTTGGGGACTACTTCAGACTGAGGGTGAGCTCTTGGCGATCGAAGCTTAGCTTTAGTTTATCTTTTGCTTCATGTACTCTATTACCATTCTGAGACACTTGTATATATTGTTTTGGATCATTTGCACTCCATAGTTTGGCTCTATACTATGATACCAAGTCTTGGGGTTTGGTTTAGTTTCCGCATATGTATATATATATATCCCTGTTATCTATTCTCTTCGTCTTGTTCCCTTATTTGTTAGATAGTAGCCCATTACTAACTGTCCTGGGCTACGGGGATTAGTTCACCTACTGGGGGTTGTGGGTGCCATCATGACCGAGAAATCGGGTCGTGACATTTTTCCATATGCTAGACCCTTGCATAGGAGTAGAAGGCATCTCATCTTCCTCACTTGTAATCAACTATCTCATATTCTAAATAGATAATCTCTCGTCTCTGTAACGATTTGTTCCATCATTATTTTTAAATCGCCTTATATCGGATTTTGGGAACGATTAAAATACGACTTGATTTACGTGGGGTTAACGTGATGAAAATTTTAAATTTTTAAAATTTGCCCGGGCTGACATCACCCTTGCTATAGCGGAAATTTTACTGCTATAGCGCCACCGGTGTAGTGGGCAGCCGGCCGCTATAGCGGTATGACAGAGGCAGTAGCTTAAAACGCGAATTTTATTTTAACCTTCTCATCTTCAGTTGGTAAACATACGAGGGTTACTCCCAAAACCCTCCTAGATTGATCCAAAGCTTGGGAGCCTTGGGGAGGGGAGATTTCGGTCAAAGAAGGGCGAAACCATGGATTTTGAGTTCATCCTCCGTCAGGAATCACATTTACGAAGCCAGATTTTTATTGTTCAGATCTCTGTAGCTGATGCTTGGCGTCCAGGTAGGCTAGGTTTAATTGAGTAGTTGTAGACCCCTATTTTCTTGCATACTATTGTGTAGAATGACTGGAGGATTCATGCTTAGGCCTTCGGGCACGGAGTCTGGAGGATTATTGTATTTGTCTGGATGATTGATTGAATAGAGAATGATGGGGTCGGGGTGATGAGTTTTCATTTCGAATTTGTTATACTTCTTAACTTGTGTGTGATTCTAGATTCCAGGGAACTAGACTGTTGGGTAAGATCGGAGAACCAAAATTATTGTGAACAAGTAAGTCGCTAGTTATAGTGAGCTCTGGGAATAATTCAGGAAATGGGATAAAACAAGAAGGGTTGCAGCCTCAAGTTTAGGGGATGTTTTTCCTTTACCGTGGTTGTCTTAAAAGGGGGGTTTCGGAATTAATGTGTCTGCTGAATATGTGTGTAGGGGTGAACCAGAGGTTAGTCTCCGGGAAAGGTGTAAAGGTTGGGTTATGAACCAGGTTTGTAGGTGATGGTTATTGTTTTTCCAATACAAATATGTGTTTATGTAACTGTAGCTTAGTATTATATGTGTATTGCATGCTTAGGGAATGGAATTGTGAATGTACAATTATCCGGGTGTCAATTATGTGAAATGAACTTGATTTGGTTCTTGTTGGTTTACAAGTGTGTTTTGTTCATTAAATATGGACTTGTTGGATTGTGTATGATATTCGATTGACTCGGGTACCACGCCTGGTATGAGATACATATTTGGTTGGCTCGGGTACCACGCCTTGTACGAGATACTTATCGATTGGCTCGGGTGCCACTTTTGATAGAGGTTCTATAATGGTTGGCTTGCGTACCATGCCTGGTATGGGTTCATTATACTTGTCTATTGTATTTTATCGATGATCCCATGAGTGGACCGAGTTGATTGCTGGAATTGTAATTATTACATATTGGTCCATGAGAGACCGGGTAGTTACACTTAAATGTGGGGTTGATCCTTGTGTAGGACTGAAATCACATGTTAAACACTTAGGTGGGGGTCTAGGGATCCTTAGTTGGTCCGGGTGACTTTAAACGAGTATGTGCTATTGTCATTGTCCATTGTTTAAGTGGTTGTTGAACCTGTTTCATATAGGTGCTAAGCTAGAAGGTAGACTGAGGGTCATGAGTTATATTGTCGGGTGGTTATTATTGGCGCATAACTCCAACTCTTTGTAATTGTGCATATTCAGTTGTAGTATTGCTGCACTTCCTTTAATTGTGCAGATTAGTTATTATTAGTTAGTTACCTACAACCCATAGGATTAGCAATGCACATTTGTTATTTAGAGTCTACTAGGAACACTCTTCCTATAATATAGGAGTTATTGTTGATCTATCGCTTGTATTTAAAGTGCCTCTATCGTAAATATACAGAAGATTTTATAATTGTTTCTATTTTGAATCTTTATGGTATCAGGGCTCTTTTAAGCTTCAATGAGTATCAATTGTCTGCTCATCTCTTTCATATTTTTTTTGTTCCTCTATCATGTTGAAGCCAAGCGACTCCATCATCACGGTTGATAACACCAATCACCTGGTTCAATTTAATCCAGGTTCTCAACTACCCATAAAGCTTATTGGTCCAATCATTTTTGTTATTTGGGAGGCTCAAGTTGTGTCTCTTATGTTATGCCATGACCTTTATAGTTTTCTTGACGGAACCATGACAGCCCCGTCAAAGACTGTCACTGAGAACAGTTTAGAGGTACCTAACCTCAAATATAAAATCTGATTTCGACAGGACCAGTTGATTCACAATACCTTGATGGCATCAGTTGACCAGACAATCACCTCTGAAATCACAAAAACCTCCACCTCCAAGCAAGCCTGGGAGGCACTTCATCACTTGTATGCCAACAAATCACATACCAGAGTGTTCAGATTATGAAACTCCTTATCCACAATTACAAAAAAAAATCGCAGTATGACTGCGTATCTACAAGAGATCAGTAATGTTGCAGACGAACTTACAACAGCAGGAGCTCCCATTCCAGATGACGAACTTGTAGTCAAAGTACTCAGTGGCTTGGGAACTGAGTATGATTCAATTTCCTCTGCTATCCAAGCATGCGATGCACCTATCTCGTATAAAGACTTGTATAACAAGCTTCTCAACAGAGAGCTTCTTCTTAAGCATAAAGAACCTACCCAAGCAGCACACTCCATTATTGTTGCGATGGCGCACAAGTCCTCCCCCACCAATTCTGCACCTTGCAATAATAGGCGAGGACAACCAAGGCATCCATAAAACTCTAGGCAGCAAAATGCATCACCCTCAACACCAAATTGGCGTACAACTGCTTCTCCTCAACAAAATCATCCAGTTTGCCAACTATGTGGTCGGATCGGGCATACTGCCTATGTATGTCATTCATGCTCTCACAACCACTTGGAATCCAAGGCACACTATGCTTCCATGCCTTGGATTGTTGATTCTGGACCATCACATCATGTGACCACTGATTCTCAGAATCTTCAACGTCCTGATGACTACACTGGGACCGAGCAAATCACCATGGGTAACAGTAACAAAATTTCTGTAACTCACACTGGTCATGTTCAGTTAAATGCTTTCAACAAAAAATTCCATCTTTCAAATACTCTGTGTGCCCCAGCTATTAAGCGTAACCTCATATCTGTGTCTAAATTTTGCAATGATAACCTGACATCTATGAAATTTTTTCCTTCTAATTTTCTTGTGAAGGATTTGAGCATGGGGGAGATATTGCCACGCAGCCAGAATAGAGACGGACTTTATGAGTGGTCCTTTGGAGGAAGCCAATGCAATCTGAGCTACCAAACTCATAAGGCAGAATCCCAACAATCTTGGCATAAAAAATTAGGTAATCCAAATAAACGAGTGCTTAAAACACTCTTGCACAAGTTTTCAATTCCTGTTTCCAGTTTAGAAAAGTTTGATTATTGTAATTCCTGCTTTTCTAATAAAAGTCATCGACTACCTTTTTCTCAGAATACTTTATAGAGCAAAACGCCTTTGCAAATTATTTTCAGTGATCTCTGGAGGTCCTCACCTATTTTGTTGATTGATAAAAAATTATATTATATAATTTTTATTGATCAATTTACCAAATATATTTGGCTTTATACAATTAAAAACAAAAGTGAGGTTCAAATAATTTTTTCTAAATTTAAACCCCTTGTTGAAAACTATTTTCATATAAAAATACTGTCGGTGTACACTGATTGTGGTGGTGAGTTTGAAGGCCTCAAGCCATTCCTTCATGCCAATGGCATTGAGCATCTTGTGTCACCCCCATACATACTACAACGAGTAGCCATGTCTGAATGTAGACACCATCACATTATTGAAACAACAAAAACCATCTTACATCAAGCCTCCATGTCACCAGTATTTTGGTCATTTGCCTATCAACAAGCCACATTCTTAATTAACAGATTGCATACCCCGACCCTTAATAATGATTCTCCATACAAAAGGTTATTTGGAGAAATTCCAAATTACCAGCTTATTCGAACCTTTGGCTACCTATGTTACTCATGGCTTAAATCGTATACGAAAAACAAATTAGATTCTCAAACTACTCCTTGTGTTTATCTAGGCTATTCTAATGCTCATCACAGTCGTCAATGTTATGATCCTACTTCTCAAAAAATATACATTTCCCGAGATGTTATCTTTTATGAAAATAAATTTCTTTTTTCTGATATATTTTCCTCCCTTAAAGAAAAAAAAGTTTTAAACTTAAATTGGGATATTCTGCAGAACGAGTCAGATGACTCCAAACCCGAATATGTAATCTTAGTACATCATGAGATTCCGTCGCCAGTCAAGGTTGCTTCACAATTGCCAACGGCTTCTTCTACGGGTTCATCTTCAAATTTGTCTCTTGAGGTTGTGCCACCTTCTGCCACTATCTCAGACTCTTCCATGCAACAACTTGTTGATCCAATTTGTTCTGCTCCTCCTCCACCTACATCACAACGCCTAATCCAATATAAACGCTGAAACCGGCAGGCACAAATCACCCAAGCAACTGCTACTTTGCCTGATGTAGCTTCAGTCTCCACCCAGCTTCACCCGCCTCCTAATCACCCTTATTCCAGTATCAATCCATTGTCTACCACCACCATACCATATTCCCAACCACCATCTGTTCACTGTCCTGTAACTTATTCCTAAAATAACATCACTACGCCCAAGAAAGTCTTTGATTATCTTGCCATTGCCTCTATTAAATCCCTTCCCACCACTTATAATCAAGCCCAAAAGAGTGCCCCCTGGAGAGAAGCCATGAAACTTGAGTTTAAGGCATTAATGACCAATCTTACTTGGGAGCTCTTACCACCATCCCCTTCCCATAATGTGGTTGACTGTAAATGGCTTTATCGTATCAAAACCAAACCAGATGGAAGTGTGGATAGGTATAAAGCTCGGTTGATTGTGAAAGGTTTTACCCAATGACCGGGTGTGGATTATCACTCTACCTTCAGTCTAGTGGTAAAACATGTTACCGTTATACTCATTTTGTCACTTGCACTTCAGTATAATTGGCACTTGCACCAGTTGGACGTGAATAATGCGTTTCTTCAAGGTCACCTTAATGAAGAAGTCTATATGCGCCAACCTCCTGGGTATGCTCATCCTGATTTTCCTCATTATGTGTGCAAATTAAAGAAAGCAATTTACTGTCTAAAACAGGCTCCTCGAGCTTGGTATTTTGAGTTAAAGCAATTCCTCATTCAGATGGGATTTCAAAAATCCAACTCTGATTCCTCCCTTTTTATTCGCCATCACAACAGAATATTGGTTTACATTCTTGTATATGTTGATGACATTATTATCACTGGTTCCAATTTTGATGCTATTAAATAAGCAATTGAAGTTCTTTCAGTTTGATTCTCTCTCAAAGATCTGGGACAACTGCATTACTTCTTAGGTGTTGAGCTCCTTCGAACGCCAGACGAAATCATTCTTTCTCAAGCCAAATATGTTTCTGATCTTATCGCTTCCCACAATATGTTTGAATGTAAACCTGTTCACACACCCATGAGTTCCTCTGCTTTGCTATCCCTTAAGGATGGTACACCTCCTGTGGATGCCACCTTGTATTGTCAAGTCATTGGTAAACTTCAGTATTTGTCATTTACCAGACCAGATATAAGTTTTGCCGTCAATAATTTGTCTCAATTTATGCATGCTCCTACCCAAACACACTGGTCTTCGGTTAAACGACTTCTGCGATATCTCAAACATACCAAGACTCATGAGTTACAGATAACAAGTAAGATATTTCCTGGATTATTTATGTATTCTGACGCGGATTGGGCAGGTGACATTAATGATAGGACCTCTACTTCTAGATATATTCTTTACTTTGGTCAAAATCCTATTAGTTGGTCATCCAAAAAGCAATGTATTATAGCTCGTTCTTCTACTGAAGCAGAGTATCGTCCTATAGCTTCTACTCTTGCTGAAGTCAATTGGGTTCAAAAACTTATTGCTGAACTACAAGTGCAGCTGCCTGATCCACCAATAATCTATTGTGATAATGTTGGTGCCACTTATCTCTATCAAAATCCGGTCATGCACAGCAAGATAAAGCACATTGAAGTTGATTTTCACTTTGTTAGAGATCAAGTGCAATGGAACCAGGTGCGTGTTCAGCATTTACATGCTGCTGATCAGCTTGCAGACACACTTACAAAGCCTTTACCTTGTCTACTCTTTCACAGACATCTTCCCAAGTTCAAGGTTATTGATCCCACCTTCAACTTGCGGGGGCGTATTGGCGCATAACTCCAACTCTCTGTAATTGTTCATATTCAGTTGTAGTGTTGATGTACTTCCTTTAATTGTACAGATTAGGTTATTATTAGTTAGTTACCTACAACTCATAGGATTGGCATTGAACATTTGTTATTTAGAGTCCACTAGGAATATTTCTCCTATAATATATGAGTTATTGTTGATCTATCGCTTGTATTTAAAGTGCCTCTACACATCGTAAATATACAGAAGCTTTTATAATTGTTTCTATCCTGAATCTTTAGTTATACATGTTAGGTATTGTCCTATGGACTCTTGAGCTGTCTGGGAACTTGTAAGCTATAAATGTGGAGGTATGTGGTCTAGTCATTGGGGAGTTGGGCATACTTCTGGTGACGCAATAGTGGAGTGGTAGTCTGGGTCTGAATTTAGTTATCGGATTGTTGCAAGTGAGACTTGAAAAGTCTAAGTGTTCAGTATGACTTGGGAAGTCCTAGGTGTCATGGTATAGAGTCTCCAAGTTGGGGAGTTGGCAGCAGAGCAGGATAGGAAGGCTTGGGACAAGACGTACACGTTTTTAGTGTTAGTATCATGGGGGATTAAAGAGGGATGTTGAAAGACTGGATTATTGTAACTTTTTGCATTATTTTCTCCTGACTTTTTATATTATGGTATACGGTGGATTCAAATCGACCGATTATGCCTACTAGTATATGTTGTTTGCACTGATACTACTCTTGCTATACCTTTTGGGATATAGTCTAGTTGCAGGATCAGTGATGTTTCATAGGCACATGACGATGGCGATCTTCAACAGCTTCTACTCTTCATTCCTATAGTGGAAGTTGTGTCTCTTTACATATTGTACTTCTCCTTTAGAGCTCTTGTACCTGTTTAGACTAGTTCCTAGGGAGGGTTGTATTCAAGTTTTATAACGGATTTCTCTATATTAAAGTTGTAAGAGTTTTTCCATTATTAAAAAGGCATTTTCCTTATGTTTTACTTTTAATTTCGCTTTGTCTGTTGGATCGGGTGGTAAGGGTTCTCCTATCTAGATGCTTAGAATAGGTGCCCGCATGATCGGTAGTTGCGTCGTGACAGTCTTTGATCTTCATATCTTGATATTAACGAATCATTTTACTTTCAGCCTTGAATATTATTTTTATATGCTTTTACTGTTAGCTCCTAGTGGGGAAAAAAAAGAAAAAAAGAAAATACGATCAAACTTAATTCACTTGTCTTTAACCTTATTTTAAATTTTAACTTAGTTTACACTCACACGATTTTTTCGATAAACACACACCACAGAAGGCCCCAGCACTTGCAAGTTACACCCATGGTGGTGAAGCTAAACTGCTAATTTTGTGTATGTACAATTCTCTGATGGTGAAATTAATGAAACTGCTTGTGTACAGACTATTCAATGATGATTTTATTTTTCACTTATTTCTGGCTGCCAATATGTAATTGTTGATCATAACTAATTTTATTAGCACGAAAATTCTTAGAAAATAACATATTATTTGGCTGGGGTAATAAACAATACTCGCAATATTTAATTATACGAGAATCTATAAATTATTTAATGCGGAATAAAATGCTACTCCCTTCGTTCACTTTTATGTGTTTCATTTCGCATTACGAGAGTAAATTTAATTAATTTTCAGAGCTAAATTAAATTAAATTAATTTAATATTTTAAATTTAAGATATTCGATAACTATATGAAAAATATTATAAGTTGCAATTCTTCTCATATTAATATAATAAAATACATCTTAAAATATTAATCAAAGTCCTTCAATTTAATTTTCACGAAGCAAAATGCGAAAAACAAAAGTTAACACAGGGAGTAGCTCATTAGTACGTGTGAGAAATGTACCGTTAGAAATGGAAGGGTACGTGTGAGAAATGTACCGTTAGAAATGGAAGGTTGGCAGGATCCTTTCCCACGTGAAGAAAACATACAATTGTAAATAGGTGAAGGAATATTTTTGTTGGTTAAGTTTGTTATAAATTAGCCAATAAACACTAGAAACTTTTATGTATAGGATTGTACAATTAACTCCATTATTTTTTCTTAGCCATAGAATATATACTTAGAAGTTGTATAAATTGAAGAAGGGTTGTATAGTGAAATCATATGCAGTCAGAAAAAGATTGTGACATCTGATCATCCATCCTCCTTCTCTATTTATTTTCATTCTTCCCTTGTTATTTGAATTATAATAGTCTATTTCTTAAAAGAAAAATGAATTGTTTCATCTTATGCTTATTAGCACTGTTTTTCACCCCCACAACAGAGGTGAATGGTGGCGCGACAGTAGTACTATCAGCACCACAATCATCGCTTGCTACTCCAACAACCTCATTGACGACTCACAACTCAGACGATTTTAAATTCAGTCCACCACTAATTATACTCGTTTGTATATCCATATCCTTGAGTATAGGTGTCATAATGTATGAACTCTGGACAAACTCTCATTTTTACTTCGATGAAATTCCATTACCAGTTGATCGCCCACCGCTGCATATAATACCTGGAAGAAGCAGTCTGAATTCCACCAACATTACATCCCCAGTATTCAATTATCCCGATATTGTCAAAGAAAATATAAGAATAAAATCCACTAATATCAAGCTAGAATGCAGGGTGTGTTTGAAAGAGTTGAAAGATGAACAAACTATCCCTCATATACCAAATTGTTGTCAGATTTTTCACCGTACATGTATGGACAATTTTCTTTTCGATCGTACCTATTGCCTCGTCTGCCGAGTAGATCTCAAAACAAAATTACCAGTTTCCTCTAAGAAAATAAATTCAGTAGAAAGTAATAGAGTGATAGATATACAACAACAACTAGTTGTTGGTGAAAATTGTGAGAGGTTTACGCTAAGTTTACCATATGATGTAGTCAAGAGATTGGTGGACTTAAACTGGAGTAGGCCCTAAAATTGTAAGGCATTTTCTTACTGTTAGTAAAATAAAAATTGGTGCAACCATCCGCACCAGGTGTTTACATCAATCAAATAAATACACAACACGTGTTTTTACAAAAATGGTTATCATCCGTACTACTTCTACATATATTAAGTACTCCCTCTGTTTCAATATAATTGACGTGTTTTGACTTGATACAGAGTTTAAGAAAATAAAGAAGATTTTTGAATCTTGTGGTCTTAAAGTAAAAGTATGTCAAATGTACAAAAATATCCTTTAATCTTGCGGCCTTAAACATGCCATGTGGAAAGTTGAAATTAAAAAGTTGCTAAAAACGGAAAGGTTCATTTTCCTTAAACAGACTAAAAAGGAAAGTAGATCAAACAAATTAAAACGAAGGGAGTAATAATCTTCTGTGTCCTGAAAAGTTTCCTATTTCCTTGTAAACAATGGGAAAAATCCTGTGAAATTTTTGGGAGGTAACTCCGACTATCAAAAGTGTTCAAAATAAACTGAAACGCGTCAAATAAATATTTTCAAAGGCATTTGAGGCGAGTCTCGGAGCGGTGAGTACCAAAAATACTCCGGGGCGCAAATGAAAGGTGTAGATCTACAGGGCATACGCCCATAATTTAAGGCGTAATCCAATGGCATAAAAGTGTAAGCCCCCAACGTAAAAACATATGCTCGGATGTAAAAGTGTATGTCCCGATCATTAAATTTGATTTTTGTTTGTTTTAAAAGTATTTTTTATATAGATCATATTTTTTATTATTGATGTAGTGATATTTATACTTTATGCTATCATGTTTTCATGTTGTAGTGATTCATCCTAGAATATATAAATAAAGAAAGCAACTCTCTTAAAAAATAACACCACCATAAACTAGTTTTTAATATTATTATTGATATCTCTTGTGTATTTTGATGATTGACAAACCTGCTAAGGAACCTAAAAAATATTGTATACATCTGTACTGGTACAACTGTATTTGTACTGCTGTGTCAGTAGCACTCTGTTGTGGTCCTCTCCTCATCAACCAATAAGACATCTCCACGGTTTCCCTCCCTACTCTCCCTCATATATATATCTCATTACATAGAATGAAAACCTAGTTTTTGCAAAAAGAATATTGTCTTTTCACTCTGCAAAAGCTGTCATTTTTTTCCAAGGCAAAGTTTCAATACCTGAAGAACCAGCTCGTGACTACTTCAAGATGGTTATTGTTCTAGGTAGTTGAGTCTTTGCATTTCAGCTCTTGACATTGTAAACATACTCTTCTTCAAGAAGCTTGTGTAGGTGTCTTGGTTTCTTTTCTTTTTCATTTCAATCTGTGTGGTCGATTAAGCTAGAGTTAGCTGGTGGAGTCTTTACAATAGAGTTATTGTGAAGAGACCTTGCAATAGAGTTATTGTGAGGTAGAGGAATTGAGAGTTCGATTCCTAGATTGCAATAGGTTGTAATCTGAATTTTTTGGTGATTAGTGAAGCAATTGAGAAATTCTACTAGGGTAAGTCATGGTTTTTGTCCCTTAAGCAAGGAGGTTTCCACGTAAATATCTTGCATAATTTACTTTATGGTTTATCTCGTGATTATCGTTTGTTACTTTGTTATTAGCTTAGGAACCAAGCAAAGAAACTGGTTCCCAGCTTTGTGTTAGATTCTCATAATCCTTCAATTGGTATCAGAGTAGGCTCTTCCTAAAAGGTTAACACCTAGGAAGAATCTTGTTTCTATGACATCTCCGCCGAATCTCGAAGAAGGACAATCGACTACTAGACCACCTAGATTCAATGGTCAGTTCTACGGATGGTGGAAGACCAGGATGCATGACTTTATCATGCCGATGACTGCGAACTGTGGGATATCATCTGTAATGGTCCCTATGTGCCGATGAAGACGGTAAGTGAATGAGACATTTCTAAGTCTATTCCTGAGACTAGAAAGGAGTATAATAATGTGGATCACAAAATGATTGAGAGAAATTTCAAAACCAAAAAGCTCTTGGTGTGAAGAATTGGACCCAATGAATATAATCGAATTTTGGCTGTAAAACTGCAAAGGATATCAGGGAGGCTCTTCAGAATACTCATGAAGGAACGAGTCAGGTAAATTAGTTCAAAATAGATATGCTCACTACTCAATACGAGCTCTTCAAGATAAAAGAAGGTGAATTAATTCAAGATATGCACACCAGGTTTACTTTTATCATCAATGAAATTCATTGTCTAGGTGAAGTCATAAAAACCAACAAGCTAGTGAGGAAGATTATGAGAGTTTTGCCTGCATCATGGAAAAGAAAAGTGAATGCCATATTAGAAGCCAAGGAATTGCAGATCTTAACCATGGATGAACTAATTGGGAATCTGAAGATGTAACACCCCAGAATTTAAACCAGCCTTTAGACTTGGATTTCCTGAAAATTTTGATGTCTCCGGGGATCACGGTCAAGTTCATAGTCCATCATTCTGGATGACAACCCATCCTATGATATGTGGTTCTGGTCATCAGAGGACCCTCTATGAAGGGTCCTAAAAACCATGAGTCAGATGACGACTCGTCATTTTACTTCACGGTCCATCCTGTCATCCGTAGTTCCTGAGGATCAGAGGATCCTCACTTTACTAAGTTAAAATCATGAGTCAGTGGACTGTCCGTCATTTTATTTCACAGACCATTGAGTAACTCATTGAATGAAGGTTCAGCAGAGTTTTAAAAATGGTTTAATAAACCATGAGTCATTTCCACGGACCATCATTTCAGTCTACGATCTGTAGATCCACTCATGGTACCTGAAGCCGAGTTGCTTCAGCAGTTTTCAAGCTTATTTTCCAGGGGTATTTTTATAATTACCCACTCTTTTAACTCCTAAGTGAGGTCCTTTAGGACTATTCTAGGAGAGTTTTATCTCTAACTATTCTAAGTCTTCTATCAAACCCTCATTCAAGTTCTAAAAAAGGGAAAAGGACTTCATTCTCCCAAGCTCCAAGCACCTAGCTAAGGATTCCACCTTCAAGTCTTCATCCATCCCAACCTAGATTAAGAAAGCTTTAATTCAGGTATGTGGGTATTCAATAAGGGATTCTTCCACCTTTATTCCTAAAACCCCCAAATTTTACATTGATTTTCATGAACTTCAAATTAGGGTTCTTACCCAATTTTTATGGGTTTTTTTATAAATTATTCTCTCATGATTCTACTATGAAATCAAATTCTAAATTGCATGATTTTGTATTAATTTTGCAAGCGAATCCCTATTTCATGAATTAAAGGCTTAGTCCAACTAATTTTGTATGCATGAATTGATTTAAGCAAATTGACATATTTTATTGCATGACCTCATACATTCTAAGAAATTACATGCCTAGTTCCTATATTTCATGAAAGTGCATGTGATTATGAAATTAAACTAGTGTCATGCAAGCTTTTAAGTTATGAATCATTATAAAAGATAAGACACCCGATGTGCCATCAATACTCATGAATAATTTTTTAAAATAAGGTTCATGAGTATTATGAAGATTCGGGTTATGAACATGTTTATGAACAAGATTTGACATCTAGATATGTCACATGTATGTGAGTCTTATGTTATATCTTGGGAGTAGTATTTAGCATCGAGCGATAAGAGTTCTAGATAACTCAAGTCCAAAATTATGTTGGCACCGTAGGTTGCTCTCCGTGGCTTATGACAGGATCCTTATGACATAGTCCTAACCTTAGCCGATTAGGATAACCTTTTTTAGCGTGGGTATATGACACTGGACTTCATGTAGCTCATAATGGTTTATGTCGAATACAAGAAACTCTCTTATGAATATTTTTAAGTTATCAAGTTATATGACACTCTATTTTGAAGTTTGACTTCTATTTCATGACTTATGCTGAAGTTACGACATTTACTTATGATTTCTCCTATTATGCATGAACTCAGTTTTAAGCATGTTTCAAGAATGTTTTCCTACATTATTGTATACACTCGCATACTCGGTACATCCTATAATACTGATGCATATTTTTGCGTTGCATCCTATTATGATGCAGATTCAGGTTCCCATCTCCAGGCTCGTGGCTAGAGGTCGCAGGCCATTCAGTACGTGTTGGTGAGTCCTCATCTTTCGAGGACTAGTATGAATCTAGTTATTTTTATGGTTTTCTTCAGTACTTCGAGTTAGCTAGGGTCTTATCCCAGCAACTCATTATATCTTATGTAAAGGCTTTTCAGACATAGTTGAATATTCGTGTTTTCGTATTTCGTATTTGATACTCATAGACCTTTATCTTCTATAGAGTTGGTTTGCCTATTTCTATTGATTATGCTTACACTATGATTCAGCATGTTATGTCTAAGTTTTTTTTTAGGTAACAGTTCTTCCATTTCACCAAAATTGTTCATTACAAAACAAGTGAATGCTGACCATTCACACTCTCAAAATTAAAAATTCAAAGCCTATACATAATACTACTGGAGAAGCAAATCAAAGACAATAAAGCAATCTCAAGACTGTAGATAAGGGTAGCCTTGCAAAGCACTGAGTGCATTCTGCCAGTGTGTCTCTAAAGTGCCTCATATATGTATGTGATGTGCCACTTCCTTGCATAGTCGATCAGCTGAAGCATGGACCTTTTGGAACCTGATACCATTTCTGTTGCGCCAAATCAAGTACACCATCATGCCAAAAACACAATTGACAATATTCCAGTGGCCCGTATTCCTCTTCAAACCTTTACAAATCCATTCAACCTCTGATTGACAGGATCCAATACTTCTATGATGCCCCAACCATACTAGCAATCGTGTCCACACAATCCTCCCATAAGGACAGTCAAAAAATAGATATGTCAAAACTTTATCAGCCAGCCCATAGAAGATACAAGCGTGAGGATCCTGGATACCTATTTTAAGGAGCCTGTCTATTGTTGCTAGCCTTTCATGATAACTAATCATAATGTAAATTTGAAACGCGGGTGCAACTGTGGTAGTAACACCATACTCTTCTAGGATACTTTCTGATACTGAGGATGCATGAGTTGATACATTTTCGTGATACTAAAAGCACCAAGTTTATGAAGGTGTGGCAGTCTAGTCATGAGATTACCTTGGATGCTGGTTAAACACAGTACATTTCCCCTGGTGGCCAAAATTTTCCTAACCACCCAAGCTGCAATCTTAGGTATAGGCATGCACTCTAGTGCATTGTGCTTGGTATAAACACTATGCACCCACCTAATCCACATAGAGTCCTTCTTCAGTGAAATAGCCCATAACTGCTTGGTGATTTCCGCTTTGTTCCATAAGCATAAATCCATAATGCTAAGTCCACCTACAGATTGAGGAAGGCAAACGTTGTCCCAGGCAATCAATGCCTTTTTTGAAATCACTGTTGCTCCAGTCCAAAGGAAGGATCTGCACAGTGCCTCAACCATCTTCATCACCTTCTTTGGGAGGAGAAAGATTTAAGCCCAATAAGATTGGACCCCAAATAAAACTGACTTGATCAGCTGTACCAGACCAGCGTAGGACAATAACTTTGAGGACCAACAATTTATTTTGACAGTGATCTTCTCCACAAGCGGCCAACATTGAATAATGGATAACGTTTTTGTTGCAAGTGGTATGCCAAGATACTTGAAGGGCAGGGTACCCTCACTAAATCCCAGAAGATGTATAATATCATACTTGAGATCCCCTGCTATTCCTGCAGTGTAAATTGAACTCTTATCTATGTTAGCCTGGAGACCAGATGCAAGGGAAAACTTCATGAATGCCTCCTGTAAAAGCTTAACAGACTGCAAATCAGCTCTGCAAAACATTAAAAGATCATCAGCAAAGCATACATGAATAATCTTCCTGCCTTTACATCTGGGGTGGAACTGAAACCTCTTGTTCAAGGTTAGATGATTAAACTCTCTGTGAAGGTATTTCATGGCAAGAACAAATAAGTAAGGAGACATAGGATCCCCTTGCCTAATGCCCCTCTTACCCTCAAAAGGCTTAGTAAGTCCACCGTTCAGAGTCAAAGAATAGAAAACAGTAGTAATGCACTCCATGATCCACAAAATAAACTGATGTGGGAACCCCATCTCAATCATCATTCTTTGCAAGAAATCCCATTCTAGAGTATTATAAGCTTTCCTAAGATCAACCTTTAACACACACCTAGGACTCATTCCTTTCCTAGTATAACCTTTAAAAAGCTCATGAGTGAACAATATATTGTCAGTAATACATCTTCCCTCAATGAATGCAGATTGAGAACCACCTACTAGTCCACCTATAACAGTCTTCAATCTAATAGTTAAGATTTTAGTCACAATCTTATACAAGGTGGTACAACAAGCTATGGGTCGGAAATCCTTCACCTGGGCTTGACCTTGAATCTTAGGAATCAAGGTGATGGTTGTGCAGTTCTAGGCCTTCATAAGCTTCCCATTCCTGAAGAAATGCAATATTGCCTCATACAAATCTTCTTGCACCACATCCCAATGGTTGGTGAAGAATTCTAAAGGAAACCCATCCACCCCTGGTGCCTTATCTACTGGCATACTCTTGATAGCACCTAGAATCTCCTTCTTAGTAACCTCTTTAATCAGCTCTAACCTTTGTTGATGATCAAGACAAATACCTCTTCTGATCACTTCAACATCAGGACATGGGTGAATAGGGCCATACTTTTCCATGAGTTATGTAAAGAAGTCAGTAAACTCCTTCTCAACCTGAATTGGATCAGTAGTCTTGACTTTTGCAGCATTGTAGATTGATGTTATGGTATTCTGACTTGTCCTTATCTTCATCTGAGCATGGAAGTATCTAGTGTTTGCATCCCCACACTTAATCCACTGAGCTCTAGACTTTTGTCGCAGCACATGTTCCTCCATATTACTCCATTTCTTAATATCTAAAAGCACCTCTTTCTCTTGCAAGATAAGCTGCTGATTTAGAGGTTGACTGACTAAGCTTGACTGGACCACTTTCAATTTCAGTCTAGCCTGCTGAAGGTGTTGTTGGTAAGAAGTCATGTGCTGGTTAAAGCCTTTGAGGTTCTTTTTCACTAAATGTATTTTCTGCCACACTCTTTGCATTGCATTCCCATCCATAGGCTGCTCCCAAGATGCCTTAACAATGGTGCCAAAATCAAGATGATGCATGACACTGCTATATAATTTAAAAGTCTTAGGGTGCAGGTTCAGATTATAGGGTGCCACATCAAACTTAATGAGAATTGGGGCATGGTCAGACACCCCAAGGTTTAAGTAGTCAGCCTCAATGTGTCCATAATGTTTGATCCAGACATAGTTCCCCATAGCCCAATCAATTAGACTATATACAATACTAGCATCTTGATATTTATTACACCAAGAGAATTGTCCCCCAGTACTCCTTAGAGAGGTGAGTTGGAGATTATCAATCAGATCCTTGAAACCCTGAACCTCAGCCTGTGTCACTGGAGAACCAATCCTATCATCAGCTGATAAAACATTATTAAAATCACCACTGAGGAACCACGCAGATTGTATGTTTGTCCCTAGTTGTTCAAGTTTGTCCCAAAATGCTTGTGTATGGCTGGGTTCATTCCTAGCATACACCATAGTAAGGAGGAAAGTAGCCTGTAAGGTATTATCTTGGACCTGGCAATGAATGAATTGGCTATCCAGAGTTACGATTTGTACTAAGAGATGAGCCTTCCATAGTAGCCAAACTTGTCCATTGGGGGCATCTCCAGTGTAGTTGCAGCTATAAAGCCAGTCCTTAGCCACCTTATTTAGAATTCTTTTAGCATTACCTTCTTTAACCTTTGTCTCCACACATCCCATCAGATCCACCTTATACTTCTTCAGAAAGAGTTGCAATTCTTTCTGTTTAAAGGGCCTATTCAACCCTCTGATGTTCCATGAGCAAATACTCATGGAGGATTAGCATTGCTAGGCCCCCCAACCTCCATTACTATGCCTGGGGGAGGTTTGTCAAAAGCGGCATATCTATTAGCAGTGAGTACTTGAGGATCAGGACAATGAATCATATCAGCAACCCCCTCATGACCCCTAGAATCTAGTTTAGGACCCGCACCATTCATAATTCCATGGCCCATCCTTGTACTGCTGTGACCTGATCATCCTGAGTTGACACTGCAACAGGTCCCTTTGGGTTCCATTGTTGCACAAGGGTCTTACTCCTTCGTCTAGTCCTTTTCCTCTTAGCTTTAGGCTTAACCTGCACTTCGTCAACCTGTTGTGGCTCCTTGTCTCTCTTCTTTCAACACTCAGAGATATCATGGTCGAACCTAACACACTCTGCATAATACTTTGGCTTCCAATCATATGCTATGGATTGGTGAAAAACTCCGGTGGGCGTGTGGATTTCAATACTATGAGGCAACGAGTGGGAAATATCATCTTCAACCAGAACTCGAGCAAAAGAAATTCTATCCAAGTCCGCAGTGAACTTGTCCGTGTACATCGGTTTCCTTACCACACTTGCAAGTTTTCTGAGAGACTAAGTGGACCAGTAACCAAGTGGTAAACATAGAAATTTCACCCAAATTGGTATAGAGCATAGGAAATCTGGGTCAAATTCATAATCGATCGTCCAGTTCTGTAATATGAACAGCTTGTTATGATATGAATAGGGACCAGAGTGGAGCAGCAAGTCACATTCAACAACTGATTTGAATTGCAACACATAGTATCCTTCAACATGATATAGGATCCTAGGCCTCGCAACAAAATTCCACACATTCAGCACATAACTTTCCATGGATTTCTCATAGGGCGTGTCCCCAAGGACATAGCCTATGAGCGATGTACTCCAGTACTCCTCCTGGCCCTTGAGGTCCTCCTCGACCAACTCCACCACAAAATTACCATTATGCATCAAAGGTGGAACATAGGTAAGGGAGTTACCTCTCTGTGAGACTCGAATATGCTTGTCTGGCTGATCTGAAGGGGAATGAATCCCTGCATTTGTGGTGTTAACCGGTGAGTTAGACTGTGCCGGTGTACCAAATTGGTGCCTCCGAGTATGGATACATCACTAAACTGCAGCCGGTGAGGTATTAAGTCAACAAGTCCTCTAACATGTGCTATCGACCCTCTACTGTCTTCCTCTGCTTCCTCTTCAATTGGCAAAAATTTGGAAAGTATAAAGCTCCCAAAAGTGAGGGGATGAAGTTGCTTGCGGATTCCATTAGCTGGCATGACCATAATAGTCCTCGGCGTTACTATTTCAGACACTGTATGAGGGCAGTGAGTCATTTTCCATCAACTGCACATATTAGCAAAGCCTAACTAAATGTGCACTGAGAGAAAAAATATCGCCCCCTAAAACTCGTTGTGATTGGGATATTTGAATCCCTCTTACGTCTAAGTTATGCAAGTGTCAAGGGTTAACTTGGGATCACTTGTGGTTCCGGGTCCCGTGTTACGTCTAGAGGGTAGCCTCGGGGTATGACAAACTTGGTATCAGAGCATCAGGTTCAAGAGTCTTAGAGTGTCTGAAAGCCGCATCAAGTAGAGTCTCCTTCATAAGTGTGAAGAGCATCACACTTATGAGAGGGAAGCTACGAGATATTTTAGGAAAAACTTCGCTTCTTTCAAGATCAATATCGTGTGATAGAGTTTAACTCTATTACTCCTCTAATTCGATATTTATACATTTCAGATTATGCCTCATCTCCATGCCATGCCTCACCGGGCCAACGCCCGAAATGCAATTCCTCCAGTTCTGACCACGAGGTCACTAATGCGGAGTTCAGAAATGCCATTGAGATGTTGTCTCATGCTATGGCCAATCAAGCCAATCCCCCAGCACTTGTTCCTGCTAACCCTTAAGGTGGAGCAGTTGTCGCCAGAGTTTGAGACTTTATTCGTATGAACCCGCCTGAATTCTTGGTTCTAAGGTTGGTGAGAACCCACAAAATTTCTTGGATGAGGTGAAGAAGATTTTGGAGGTGATGCAAGTTGTCGGTGTGAATGGTATTGATCTAGCTTCCTATCAGCTTAAGGATGCGGCTCACATTTGGTATACTCAGTAGAAGGATGCTAGGGCTAGGGATGCAGTCCCTATGACTTGGGAGTGCTTCGAAAGAGTGTTTCTTGATTAGTTCTTCTCTAGGGAGTTGAGGAAGGATAAGGCCGAAAAGTTGATGAATTTGAGGCAAGGATCTATGTCGGTTCAGGAATACGGGTTGAACTCCACCTATCTCTCTTGATATGCTCCTTCTATGGTGGCTAATCCGAGAGATCGGATGAGCAAGTTCATTTATGGGGTATCGGACTTGGTAAAAAAAGAGTGCAAGTCTGCTATGATTTTGGGGGATATGGATATCTCTAGGCTTATGGATTATAACTCATGCTCATCAGATTGAGGGAGATAAGTTGAAGAAAATAGCAAGGGAGAACAAGAGGTCTAGATCAGAGGGTTCGGATTTTAGCAATCCGGAGGTGGAAAATGTTCTTCATTTCAGAAGAGGTCATCAGGACCCGTGCCTTCATCAGCTAGTGCTCCTACTTAGGCCCCCAGGCCTAGGCATGATCAGTCAGGTAGAGGATCAGGTTCGCAGTCTCAAGAGAGTGCTTCAAAGGGGACTCCTTACCCTAGTTGCAAAAAGTGTGGTAAGAGTCACCTTGGTGATTGTTTAGCTGGCAGAGAGGGGTGCTTTGGGGGTGGACAGATTGGTCATAAGATTCGAGATTTCCGTTCAGCCAAGAAGGGGTATGGAGGTGGCAGGACACAGTCTACTTCAACACCTCCAACAGGTCATCCGGTTCAGCAGGGTACAACTTCTGACACTGGTGGAGGTCAGTGCCAAGGTCTTTTTTATCCTATGTCATGTCGCCAAGATCAGGAGAGTTCCCCAGATGTTGTTACTAGTATGTTGCAAGTCTTCTCTTTGGATGTTTACGCTTTACTATACCCCGGAGCTTTCTTATCTTTTGTAACCCCTTATGTTGCTTGCAAATTTGAGGTTAGTTCTGAACAACTCTTAGAACCTTTTTGTATTTTTACTCTCGTTGGTGAGTCACTCCTAGCCAAGAGAATTTATAGAAATTTCTCTATATCAGTCCTTCATAGAGTCACTTCAGCCGATCTGGTAGAGTTAAAGATGACTGATTTTGATATTATTCTTGGTATGGATTGGTTGCATGCATGTTATGCCTCGGTTAATTGTCGTACTCGAGTAGGCAGTTTCATGTTTCCAAACGAACCTATATTAGAGTAGCAGGGTAGTCCTCCATCTTCAAAGGGTCGTTTCATATCTTATCTAGATGATTTCTAAGAGTTATGTCTATCATATAGTTCGAGCTGTGGATTCGGAGTCCGAAACCCCATCTCTCCAGTCAGTTCCTATAGTGAATGAATTTCCAGAAGTGTTTCCCGAGGATCTGCCCGGAGTCTCTCCCGAGCGGGAGATCAACTTTGGGATAGACCTTCTCCCAGATATGCAGCCTATCTCTATTCCTCCCTACATAATGGCTTCATCGAAGCTTAAGGAATTGAAAGATCAGTTGAAAGACCTTCTTGATAAACGTTTTATTCGATCAAACATCTCTCCATGGGGTGCTCCAGTTCTATTCGTGCGTAAGAAGGATGGTTCCCACGGAATGTTCATTGACTACCGTAAGTTGAACAAGGTCACAATCAAGAATAAGTATCCCATTCCTAGAATTGATGACTCGTTTGATCAGCTTCGGTACCATTTATTTCTCCAAGATCGACCTTAGATCCAGTTATCTTCAACTCCGTGTTTGAGAGTGTGACATTCCAAAGGCAGCCTTCAGGAGTCGGTATGGTCATTATGAATTTGTGATTATGTCTTTTAGACTAACGTATGCTCCTGCAGCCTTTATGGATTTGATGAACCGTGTGTCTATAAAAAAATAATTTTCTGCTTCTGCTTCTGTTTTTTTTAAAAAGAAGAAACAACAGAAAAACTGCTTCTGCTTATATTTAAAAGCAGTTTTGCTACTTAGTCGAACACCCTGTTTTATAAGAAAAAAAGTATTTTTTTTGTCTCCTAATGACTAGGCCAAACAGGCTATTAGTCTATATATATATATATATATATATATATATATATTTTGGGTCCATGTTGGACAGACAAAGAAAAAAAAGAAAATCAAAAATCAAAGTCTATCTATCATTTTTTGCATTGCTTTTCTTTAAATTTTTGTCAATTTTTGACTCCTATTTATTATTAACAGAATTTATTATATTTTGAAAACAAACTTTAACGGGTGAAATATTTTTAAGGAGAGTGTCATATACATGTCTCAAGCTATAATAATTTTCGTGATTTTCAAATTTCTGACAAATATTACTCCTATATCAAATTCAGTTTTCATGGTTAAATATTTAATAAAATAAACTATATATAATTATTCAATTATAATTAAGTGATAATTATATATATTATGGAGTAAGTGTTAAGTAGAAGTAATAGGTCACTTGATTAAGATCTTTTGGCTAGTACAGCGTATATTCCACATAAATCAGAGAAGAAAGTCTGACCAAGTGAATAAATCCAAACAAAAAGGTGATCTCAATAATTTTAAAAACCGATAGAAAAAACAAAACTGATAAAATTTGCATTATAGCCTGGTCCGATTTGATTTAAATATCTAATAAATTGACTTAATAGGATTGATTTGTGTTATACTTATAAGTATAAATTGAGTTGAATCAAATTGAGCTTTTGACTCGAGCAGAATAAATTACTTTTATAAATATAAAAAATAAAACCATTATTAAAGGTGGTTTGGTATGGAGGAAACTTTTTATATTTGATCAGTCAAAAATTTTGAAAAGTATAAATCTCAAAAAAATACTCCCTCAATCTGTTTCAATTCATGTGGCACTTTTTGCTTTTTGAGATAATTAAATTAATTTTTTAAAGATAAATTAGATTATATAAACTCAATAATCTAAAAATAAAAATTTATATATTCAACAACTATATAAAAAGTGTTATAAGTTATAATTTTCTCATGTTAATATGACAAAAAAATATAATTTAAATGTTAATCAAATTTTATATAGTTTGAATCTTGAAAAACAAAAAATGTCACAAAAATAACTTAGTTCGTAAAAGTTGAAAAAACAAATTCTATAAATAACTGTTCACATTAATTATTTCTTTCTCACCTTCAACACACCTCATCATCTCTCCAACCCCATACACCATAGCCCCCAATCACCACCAACCCCTAGCCCCATATTTATAGCATTTATTTAGATTATATATGAATTTTTTTTAAATAATATTTTTCGTTGATGTACCAATTAGCACAAAAAATTAATTGGAAAAATTTATTTTTTTTAAAAAAAATATTTTCCTTCATATTATTACCTATCATTTCAGTTATTATATTATTTGTTATTTATTTTTATCTCAAATATGTTAAATATAAATTTTTCACTATTATATTTAATTTACATTCTTAATTTTTAATATATTTTATTTAAATTAAAGATCTACGAGAATAGTCTCTCTGAGATAGGATTAAGGTTGTGTATACAATCTAGATGCCGTGTCGTTGTCGTGGCAGCAAACACACCTAAAATGTTTGCCGAATTTCACCATTTAAATATAAAGAAATCATCAAAGTGAGATAAAAACAACTAAACATCTGCGTCCATGTAAGACTTTTTCTGTGCCCGTCTCCACGACCAAACCAGCTTATAATACTATTGTGCTCCGAAATATTTCTTCCGTCTTATATTAGTTGATTATTTTCCTCATTCATTTTTATTTATTTATTATATTAAAAATAGATATACAACAATACTTATTTAATTTATGAAATTAAGAGATAATTTTATACTTAGAGATTATTTGGTGTGAGATATAAGGTATAATAATTTCGGAATAAAATATAAAATTATTTTATTTTACGTTTGATTGGAGGTATTAGTTAGTTTTGAAATTATTTATTCCACCATTTATACCATAGTAATGGAATAAGTTTTTCATATATATAATGGTATAATTAATTCTGAGATTAATTATCTCGGAATATCTTATTCCCAACCAAACGATTCCTTAGTTCCTAATTTTTTTTATTATTAATTATAATTATTTCTCTATTATATTTTTCAAGATATTATATTTATTGTATTCAAAGAATGATATGATAAAATTACTCTTCTATTTATAATTTCTTAAAAAGTGTATAAAATTAATAGTGTGCAAGTAAAGATGAACAAAGAAAGTAATTTGTCTTTTAAGAATTTTTTTAGAACTTTACAAGCGAACACTTTAAAAAAAATTAATTATAAGGTAATATAAAAAAAAATTAATTAATATTTTATTTATTTAATAAAATAATTAATTAATGATATAGTACAACTATTTTTAGCAGAGTAGCGAACTAATACGCGACAGAGGGAGTAAGCTGCATTTGGCTTTCGAAGCATGAAGGTTGCTATTCATCTCTTCTTCCTTCTCTCCTTATTTTCAATCTACCAAATTTTAGGTGCTACAACAACAGATACCATAACAACAACTCAGTTTCTTAAGGATGGTGAATCTTCCAATATCAGTTCATCTGGTGGAAGTTTCGAAATGGGTTTCTTTAGTCCAGGTAATTCCAAGAATCGTTATCTGGGTATTTGGTATAAGAACATATCTGTCACTACTGTTGTTTGGGTTGCCAATAGAGAAGCTCCTCTGTCAACTAATTCAGGTACCTTAAAAGTTATTAAACCAGGGATACTTGTAATTATGAATGAAACTAACCATATCATATGGTCAACGAATACCTCGAGATCTGTGCAAAACCCCGTTGCAAAGTTGTTGGATTCTGGAAATCTTGTTGTTAAAGAAGCCAATGATAAGATTGGGGATTTTCTTTGGCAGAGTTTTGATTACCCTACTGATACCCTTTTGCCTGGAATGAAAATTGGGTGGAATTTTGTTACTGGTAAAGAAGTCTACTTATCGTCGTGGAAGAACGAGGAGGATCCAACTCCAGGTTGTTAAAATTTACTTTCCTTTTGCTTTATGATTTTCATTAATCATGGTAGAATATTACTTCTTTTTTAGTAGTCTAGAATATTTAATTTCCTTCCAAGAGGGTGTTTGGATTTGCTTAACTTTAAGTGTTTTTTGACTTTTAAACACTTTTTAAGTTTTGGAGGTGTTTGACAAAGACAAAAAAATGCTTTCAAGCATTAAAAAGTAGGGGAAAAAAAAGTTAAAAGTCAAAAGTTGGTTGTTACCCACTTTTGACTTTTAACTTATAAGTCACTTAAATAAAGTCAATCCAAAACCCCCTAAGTCTAGTATTTAGTTTCCTTTTAGTTTAGTATATAAGAAAAATAGTATATTTTATTTCATTTAGTTCTCTGTAAATAGGGACTTAGTCTTTTGTTTTTTCAATGCAAGAAACAGTTATTATTCATTCTCTTTTTAATTTTCTCTGCGGTTTCTTCAATATCATAACACAGGTGGTTATACATACCATTGTGATCCTTCTGGTTACCCACAGAACATTTTGAAGATAGGGTCAAAAGAGATATATAGGTCTGGGCCATGGAATGGCCTAAGGTTTAGTGGTGCAACAAGTTCAAGAGAAAGTCCATTTTATACATTTGGTGTGGTTTCAACTAAAACAGAAGTTTATTTTACGTATAATCTTCTAGCTTCAGTTATTACAAGGTTTGTTTTGAATCAGAATGGCGTGTTACAACGATGGACTTGGGGTGATAGGAATAAGGGTTGGGCACTTTACCTCTCATTACCAACAGACAATTGTGATACTTATAAGTTATGTGGAGGATATGGTAGTTGTAATAGTTTCAATTCTCCGGTATGTGGATGTTTAGACAAGTTTGAGCCTAAACATGCTGAAGATTGGAGGAAGGCAGATTGGTCAAGTGGTTGTGTTAGGAGGACAGAGTTGAATTGCCTTAAGGGAGATGCGTTTTTGATGTATTCGAAAGTTAAATTACCAGACACGCGGAATTCATGGTTCAATGTGACTATGAACCTTGAAGAATGCCGGAAAATTTGCTTGAGAAATTGCTCTTGTATGGCTTATTCAAATCTTGATATACGCAATGGAGGAAGCGGTTGCTTACTGTGGTTTGAAGATCTGCTTGATATTCGACAGCTACCCAATGAAGGGCAAGATATCTACATTAGAATGGCTGCCTCTGAATTAGGTAAGTTTGTTGCTGAAAACATATAATTAATAGTTTGTGATTGATTTCTTAAAGATGGTAAAATTTATGAGTTGCAGGAGCCCTGGATAAAGAAAATCTGAATTTTCTTGTAGACACTGGCAGTGTCACACTGCCAGTGACTTCAATGAAATTCATAAATGAAGTAGTGAATGGTAGAGTTACCATTATCCTTTTTGTAGTGACGAATCTTGTATGTGTTCATAAGAAAATGAATTTGTCCATTTTTGGAATTCCAGTTCCTACAGAATGGGTAGTCAATCCTATTTCCGATAGGGGCAGTTTACAATTGAATCCGATTTTGACCATTATTTTCATATCAAACATGTTGTACTTTAACGACAAAGTAAAAACTCACAGTTATAGTAGAACAAAATACTATGAAACTAGCACAGCTACACGTCTGGAGCCGGGGGTCTATCGGAAACAGCCTCTCTACCTGGAGGTACGGACTGCGTACACTCTACCCTCCCCAGACCCCACGTTGTGGGAATACACTGGGTGTGTTGTTGTTGTTGTTGTTGTTGTAGCACAGCTACACGTCTCTGGATTAAGAAAAAAATGAGTTAGAGTGGAGTTATGTTGAACCGGTAACCATGATGTCTTGACAAAATTATAGAGCTTTAATGTTGTCCTGTCTAACCAGCTGATGGAGAAAGTCGAACTGATTACCTATATTTGGATTGAGTAGTTACAGCTAGTCAGAATAAATCAAATGGACACAAAGGAAAACTACTCTCCTGGATTATCCCATTATCAGCTGGAGCGATTTTGGTAATCCTAAGCCTAGTGATATGGATTAGAAGAAGGAAGATAGCTTCAGAGAAAAAGAAAGGTAACCTCGACAAGTCATTTTGTTCGGAATATAAATAGTAGATGAGTTCAATTAAAATTCAAAGGAAAATCTTTCTTGTTTAGTATTTGCCAAACTGAATTTGGTACGTCGGTCTTTCGGCAGGATTTTGGGGCTGCAATGGCATTTACAAGATGGATTACCAGCACGGAAACCACAGTGAAGAATTTGAGTTACCACTGTTTGACTTATCTACGATAGCTAAATCTACGAACAACTTTTCAGTGTTGAGCAAAATTGGAGAGGGTGGCTATGGACCTGTTTACAAGGTAATCACTTATGGCTATTTGCAGTTGTTTACTTGAAATAAGCAATTCACGACCCACATAATTGAGCATAGAGTGATTCTGGAAGACTGGCAGTAACATCAGATTTGTTCAATAAAAGGTGATTGAAAATAAAAGCATTGTTCTACCAAATGGGACATTTGGAGAGCAAAGAGAGCATTTATGCATAATTCATCAAGAAATGGACCGCGGGGGTTGAGAGGAAGGAACTTTTGATGCATGAATTTCAAAATATCCAAAAAGTTGCAGAATCGCCAAAATTTTCTGAAAACTTGTCTTCCAATGTGTGCTAATTACTCCCTCCGTTTCAATTTGTTTGGCCTATTTTGACTTGGCACGGAGTTTAAGAAAGTAAAAAAGACTTTTGAAACTTGTGGTCTTAAATTAAAGATATGTCAAATGTATTAAAATATCTTTTAATCTTGTGGTCTAGAATATGCCATGTGGAAAGTTGGAATTAAAGAGTTTCTAAAAAGGAAAGAGACATACTTTTTGAAACGGACTAAAAAGGAAAGTAGGCCAAACAAATTGAAACGGAGGGAGTATTATCTAATCTGAGGAATGGCTTAACGACTTTATGGTTTTGGAAGAGTTTTATCAACAACAGCTAAACTTGATCAAATTTATTATAATTGCTCAATTCTTCAGATTTTGTGCTTCTACTTTTTAGTTGGAGGTATAAAAAAGTCTTGTATGGTTTTGACTTTCATATTTGGTATTGAAAAAAAATTAACGTGTAGAGATATGATGTTTAGGGCGTGCTTGAACAAGGACAGGAAATAGCTGTGAAGCGGCTATCTAGGACTTCCACACAAGGACAAGACGAGTTCATGAATGAAGTGATGTATATTGTGAAACTTCAGCATAGAAATCTGGTGAAGATTCTTGGATGCTGCATTGAAGGAGAAGAAAAAATGTTGATCTATGAGTACATGCCAAATGGAAGTCTTGATTCATTTATATTTGGTAAGAATTTCTCAAAAAAACATTGTGCTTAATATTTGCATTTCAGTTGATAGATGCCCTGTAGGAAAAATAGTGTGAGAGAACTGGGAATAAGATTCATATGAGCCTAAAGTACATGGGAGGCCCAAAGTTATGTTTTAATTATTACTTTCCTATAAAGGAAGTTTTGATTTAGTTCAATGTTTTAATCCCACTCTCACTTTTACCTGATTGGTGTGAATTAGTGATCCAACTATGAAACTTTTAGCAGATGACACAGGAAGCAAGGTATTAGACTGGCCTAAGCGGTTTCACATCATCAACGGGATAGCTCGGGGACTTATGTATCTGCATCAAGATTCTCAGTTGAGAATCATTCACAGGGACCTGAAAGCTAACAACATTTTACTAGACAATGACATGAATCCAAAGATATCAGACTTTGGCATAGCAAGAAGTTGTGAAGACGATGAGTTTGGTGCCAAGACACACCGAGTAGTTGGAACATAGTAAGTATCTTAAGATGATCTTTTACTGAGTCACTCGAAACTGGAATAGAAGAAGAACCTTGAAATTATCATAGTATGTTTTCCAGTATCAGTAACGCTAATTTCTGTGTACGTTTTATGCAGTGGCTACCTCTCACCTGAATATGCTGTACATGGGGTATACTCGGTGAAGTCAGATGTATTTAGCTATGGTGTCTTAGTGCTGGAAATTGTGAGTGGGGAAAGGAACAGAAGATTCTCTCATCCCGACCATAACCTTAATCTCCTTGGACATGTAAGGGTTGCGTTTTTTGTTGTCCATCAATAAATACCTTGCAAAGCTAGTCAAGTTAACAAGATTTTTTAAAAATCTACAGGCATGGAAACTCTATAAAGAAGGTAGATCAATGGAATTACTCGGGAAATTCCCCATTGATGTTCATTCTACACCTGAAGTTATACGATCAATCCATGTTGGTCTATTGTGCGTGCAACATCGTCCAGAAGATCGTCCAAGTATGTCTTCAGTGGTTATGATGTTAAACAATGAAGGTGTACTGCCACCTGCTAAACAACCAGGTTTCTTCGTAGAAGCAAATGCACCGGATAATGAATTCTCTTCTAGCCAATATGCACACAGTACGGGGAATGAAATCACCATTACAACATTAGATGCTAGATAGGAAATACCATTTAATTCTTTATTCAACAAGCAATATTTTATACCCTTAATTCTTTTTTTCTTTTTAGCAATGTAGCTAACCTTGCATAGCGTTAGTTCCCATGTCGATCCACTCAAGAAGAGTGCAGTCATCTTCTTGTAACACGGTGCAAAAACTGCGAAGTGTGTTGTACATTTTTTATATCTCCTGAGCATCCTATCATTTGGTGGAACAGAAAAAACCTTACCTCGACATGACTGGTAATACAGTCTTGTATTAGTACAAATAGATTAGTTTAGTTTGAGTACAAATCATTGACACTTGTATTAGTAATATTAGTTTAGTTTGAGTTAAATATAATCCTCAGTAATATGATTTTAGCTCTTGATTAAGTATATAATGTGATTACAATGAGTCATTTCCAGGCTTTCTGACATAATTCTAGCTGAAACAAAACATGTTTCTGGTCAGAACAGATCAGTCTTTTGTGTGTGAATTGATATTGTCTTCAAAATACCTAGCTTATTTGCTTATTCGTTTTACCCTTGAATGGTTCATTATATTACCATGGAAAGTGCTGAACAAGGTTGTAAAGATTAAAGGATACCAGCTCCAAAATACAAATTATTTTGATATGTTTCTACTTGAGCTAGGGGTCTGTCGAAAACAATCTCTCTACTTTCACAAGGTAAGGTTGCGTATACCCCACTTTTGGGATTACATTGGATATGTTGGTGGTGGTGTTGTGAGGGGGACGTCAGGCTTTCTACGTTTTAAACTTGCTAATTGCTTTTGGATTTGAAATTGTGCAAAATAATTGGAAAGTAAAACCTCAAAGCTCTATGTGATATAATTGAGTTTATTTTTCATATGGTCACTCAACTAGTAGTTATTATTTTAAAAAGTCACATTTCTTCTTGATTTTATTTTTTTTCAACAAAGAAAATTACTTTATGAGATAAAAACTATTAATTGAGTGATCATTTGAGAAATCAACTCAACATAATTAATTGAACTGATAACGGGAGCAAATTTCCATGAAATATATCAAAGAAAGATGCATGTTGTACGATAAATTGTTCTTGAAATAAATCCCTAACCACAAATCTCTTTGAATAACCATCACCATCATTGTGAATGATTTCACAGATTCCGCCAATGCAAATAGAAGTCAGCTGACAACACAAGTGCAAGGGCTTGTTTAATCGTGAAAATATACTGAAAAAAAAGGTTTAATTACACATAATTACCACAATAGTTTGAGAGAAGAAATTTGAACATATATATACACACAGAACGCACTCTAGCCCTTGACGCAACCAACCCTAAAACTTTCAGATCTTCTGCCGCCGATGGCCAATATGGCCGGTGGACAACCTCCCGGGGAGATTGTCCACCACCACCACCATTACAACAGGAAACTCTTCGAACCCTACAAGCCCTACATACAATTTTGTCCCCATCTATCAGGGTTGGAGAGAACTCAACTATGGAGAAATCCTCACCATCTTGCTCACAGTACCCACCCCTCCCAACTACAAAACCTTCCGAATTAATACCACAAACCCTGCCTATTCAATTGCCTAAGGATCAAGGCACTTGACCATCTTATGCAGGTTTATTGAAACCTAATTTGCCTAACTCCCAACCATCAGTTCCCATGAAGCCTGTGAGTATCATCATCAATGGAGAGCCACAAGTTGTCTCAAAGTCCTCAGAGGTTAAGTAGTTGATCATTCTAATAGAACCTATAATATGCAATTTTGGGTAAGTTTTCTTATGGAAAACCTGATATGCATGAGCTTTGCAAGGGTATTACCCCGTCAATGTGATATCAAAGGGGAATGTAGTGTTGAACTGATTGAAAACAAATATGTTTTGATCAAGTTAACCTTTTTGGAAGATTACATAGAAATGTTATCAACTCCGGCTTATTATTTGAAAGTACAAAATATTGGCAGATGAGACCCCTTTAATGGACCCCTGATTCAAACCTGATAAAAAGACATCAATTGCAATGGCTTGGATTAGCTTTCCAGACCTACCTCCTATCTTTAAGGAATCTATTTTCTCCTTAGCTACTACAGTGACCATTAGCTTTGGATATGGCCAGGAAAAATCAAACGAGGCCTAGTTGTGCAAAGGTCAAAGTAGAAGTTGATTTGTTGACAGAATTACCTAAAAGAATTAAAATCAGTTTAGAGGATGACACTAGCTAATTTCAAAGAGGATGACACTAGCTAATTTCAAAGTGGATAACCATCAAAATGATTACATTTCTATATATTGCAAGGAGTGTTGCTTGCAAGGTCATGCAGAGAAGGAATGTTGGATTATTCATACAAAATTGGAGCAGTCCCTTCAACAACCCCAAATTGACAAAGGCAAGGAACCAATGAAATAAGTAATTGGTACAACATCAAATATCAAGAAAGTCCTCAGCAGTGGGAAAATAGTAGGAAACTTACAAAGAAGACAAGAATGAATACAATGGAGGAAAAGTACAAAAAACATAATAAAGGGAGATTGATTGAGGAACAACAGAACAATGGGAAGGAGAACACACAAGCAACTGATTTGCAAACTACCAACAAGTTTGTGACACTTGAGCAGATGGAATCTGATATTGTAGAGAGTCAGAGTACAAGAAACAACAACTCTCAGGAGGTCCTTCCAAAGGGGACTCCACTAGTTGCAGATAATATCAAACAAGTACTAGAGGGAGAATAAGTCAAAGAGTGGGTGGAAAGATAATTCCTACCACAACCTAAACAATAACACATCGTCCATGATAGTTCTTCAAGTAATAAAGCAGACTGGGGGGGGGGGGGGGGGGGGGGAGAAACTGGATAAAGAGAAGGCACAAGAGGAAAACAATATAGAAAAACAGGCCCACAAAGAACAAGTGGCAAATCTGATAGTGGAGACCCAATAACAAGAAGTAAACATAGAGGGAAAGGAAAATTTAGATAATGGAACAAAAGACTGCTAGAGGCTAGTGATAAGTACATGAGAGATAAAAATAGGAACTCAAGCACAAGAGAAGGAGGATCTGGAACATGAAATTTATAAAGGAGATGTAGAGGACAACAGTGGGGTGTTATATGATAAACTCCATATCAACACAGAAGGTTTGGAGGGACAGGTTCTTGAAAAAGGGGAGGAGAAGAAGCCAACAGGGAAAATATGGCTGATCATATTCAACAAGTGGCTAAAGATGGAGATTTATCTCCTAGACAAATAGAAATGATCAAGGGAACTATAGCAAAAGCAAAGGGAGGAAAAAGCAATAAGGAGAATACTCAGTCAACTAGGAAATTACCTAAGAGGCTAGCAACCCCTAAATCTACTCACTAATAATGAATAAGGTCTTACTATGGCATATTAGGTCAGTCAACTGTCAACAGACTGTTGAGAGATTGATTAACTTAAATAGAAGAAAACATTATTGTATTATTGAACTGATGGAACCTTTTTAAGATCCATCTAGCCTATAAGGTCGAGGGGCGGAGAAACAGGTGAATATTTTATTGCAAGAGTTGAAACTATTTGTGCAATGGTCCCTTGATAGTGCATTCACCCCTGTGCACACATCTAAGGCAATTCAGTATGCCCGGCTCGATGGTTTAGAGATAAAGGTGAATGAGAGAGCGCATACTGATCCGCCTTCAGATATAGCAGCACTCCGTACTGAATAAGACCAAGCGGCCAGGCGTGACTTTCAAGAGCTGCAAGCTCAGATGATTTGCATATTTGAGGACCCTACTCTTATCTTGCCAGGGGTCATACCGAATGAGACACTTCTTTTAAGGCTACTTGATGATTCTGCTTTGTAAAACTTGGGGAAGCAGAAGAGGGACGATGAACAACAACTCGAAACAGCTTGGGGTGAAAAGGAAGAAAGTAGGCAACTGAAGTTGGCATTGCAAATATCTCGGGTGGAGGCGCATAAGCCTAGGTACTTGGGTGCCTCATAAAGTAGGGTACAAGAGGATGAGTCATAGATAGGTGACTCTCGCATAGCAGGTGAGTCTCCCACTATGATTGAGACGCCGACTACCATCACAACGAACACTGCAACTGCAACCTTTGTGGCACAAATCAATCACCAGACCCGAGAGCTTAGGGCGTCTCAAGTAAGTTTCTACCCTCTCTGTATAGTTGATTTTTGATGCATTGGGGATAATGCATGATTTTTGGTTGGGGTGAGGCTATTTGAGGTTGTTAGCTTATTTTTGGCCCCTCAATTTTTTTAGCCATGATTCTTTTCCTGAGGGCATTTTTATCAAATTGACATGTTTTGTAGGTTGTGTTTTGTAAATAGTTTGAAGAAAGCAAGTATGACTTAGGCGGTAGTAATATAGTAACTGAAGGCATGTGCAATTTTTAGTTTGGTGATATTGGACCCCCCTCTAGAAAACTTTTGGTGTGCTTCATTGAATTAATATGTTGACGTGCATGGCTCAATTTTTGACATCTTATGTATTGGTCTTGATATTTTTTTTGCTTACATTTGTGTGCTAACGAATAAAATTATAGTTAACAGTCAAATCCATGTGCCAAGTGTGTGTGAGTTATTTAGTTTTGTTCTTATACTGTGTGTATAATCTATAACTTACCTGGTTAGTCATGTTATACTGTCGGAGGGTAATTTAATTGCGAAAAGGGTCGTAGACCTTCTTTGGGATGAAATAATAACACATTTTAGACCTTTAAAAAGCCTACCCAAATGATACATATGTTCCCTAGTTTTTCACTATGAGCCTTTAAACCTTTTTCTTGACTAGCCAATGATTTAACCTCTATCCTTCGTTTTAAAAGTGTTCCCTATTTGGCACCTTTCCCTCCTTACCACTTATAGTGATTAAAGTGAGACAAAAATCCTAAGTTGGGGTGTTGAATCTGAGAAAGAAAATTGAGGCGAAAAGCCCAAGTTGAGTGGAAGGGGAATCATCTACTTGAAGAAACGGGTGTGGTACACATAAAAAAAAAGAAAGAGGAGAGTGGTGATAAATCCAAAAAATTCAATAGAAAAAGAGTGAATAAATAAAGGCTAAGAATAAACCACCCCAGGGTCTTTGCGAAGGAAATGGGAAGAATGAAAGAAAGATAAGGGTCAAGAAAATGAAAAGTAATATAGTTTTCAAAGAGAGTCTAGTCACTTATCCAAATCTATCATACCCACCCTGAAGCTTACATTACAAGTCATGGCAAAGTCCTACTGTGATTCCAATCAGGTTACCTGATGACAAAATCATAAAAAATAAGGGAAGCCTATGGTATGTGTAGGTGCAGTATCTGAACTTCTTTGTGAGAGTGAGTATATTCTATCCTAGTTTGTATTTTATCCCTAATTTATGTGAATATGAGTGTCTAGGGGATTTCTTTGGTCTACATGAGGGCATATGACTTGTACTGATTGACTGCAATTGACGTCTTATGCCACTGCTTACATGCACAATTGTCAAACTGATAACATGATATCATTCTTTGATCTTTCAGTATTTGCTTGAGATGCTTTGAGTTTTGCACATTGGTCTTAAAAACTGAGGAGGACAGTTGTTAGAGTATGTGCCTATAGTTACTCGCTAAAACTACTGTAGATATCTTGTCTTTCTGATATCTAAGTGCTTTATTAATCATCATGTCGAGTTTGTTTAGTGTGTGATTGTTCTTCTATTTTAGTTTCTTGAGGACAAGAAAAAAAATTAAGTCGCGGGTGTTGATGTGTCAAGAAATTATGGCACATTTGATACTTTTTGACATAGAATCTCTGTATTTCTTAAGCATGTTTTGTGCGAATTGATGTGTTTTTATTGTTTTTCAGGAAGAACAGCCTGAATTGATGAAGTTTGGAAAATTGAAAATATTTTGGGCAATTACAAACCGTAACATGCTTCATAAATGAGGACTCAAAGCTAAATGAGAAGGAGATACCATATGATGACACTAACGAGCCGTAGAAGAACTATACAGGCCGTAAGTGAAACCGTAAGAGCTAAGCAGAAGGAAGTGAAAGTTTAAGCATGTTCCACAGTGGCTTTTGACGGGCCATGGGATCTTTATATGAACCTTCCAAGCTACCATAATTTCTAAATAGTAGATACACAGTTGTGGAAGGCCTTGTATATGGAAAGGATGACGGACCGTAAAATCTTCTTACGGACTATAAAGGTAACCGTAGGTCTGCGTAGATGGATTGACTTTGGAAAGTACAATTGACTTTCCAGGCCTTCTGTCACATCCCGAGTCTACCCCCTGGATGTAACACGGGACCCAAAATCACAAGTGATCTCAAGATTACCCTCTGGCATTAGCATGACTTGAAGATAGAGCAAAATGTAAGAACAGAAGCTTAACTGAAGTAATGAGCAACTCAAGCCACTATATAAATAAAAGTCTAGAAGTGACAATCCAAATACAGCAGAACATCTGACTCTATGTATGAAAGACTCTACTACTGACGAGTTGGTGGGACAAGCCCCCAGCTAACTCTAAATACTGAAATACTGAATACACAATCTAAATACTGAAATGAAACTAAACTCCAAGTCCTCAAAGGAGGAGGACTCGCCAAGATGGATGTGTTGCCAATCTACTAGCCACGGACTGGGGAGCGTGCTACAGAATCTACATCATAATAGGATATAGCACAAAGAAGTGTGTGGTCAGTACAATGGAATGTACTGAGTATATGAGATATGCATAGGCCATGATAAAAATATACTTGAAAGAGTGTTTAAAACTGAGATCATGCATAATTTGTGATAAAACATGCTTAAACTATCCTTGAAGCTAAAATCATATGGTAATAGTAAATTCTGTAATGTAATGACTCACTGCAATATCATAAGCTAAAAATATAATCATAAGTAGTAAGTCTGAAATCTGGAAGCAAAGAGTCAATACATTGTTAAACTTGAAACTGTTTCTGTGGGAGGTTCTCTAACCGACATAGACCATGTGAGCTATATGGAATCCGATGTATACGCCCCATCGAAAGCACCCAATATACCTTGCTAGGGTATAGAGGCATGACTGTGGTGTGATCACTAAATCTGATGCCCAACATAGAGGACTTAGAACCTACGGGGGCACGTAGTTCTGGGACTATGGGTACTCTCACCCTGTCCAACTCGGTGCTAATACTACTCCCAAAACATATATGTATAGCTCATATATTATTGGGGAATATCTGATGCCAAAACTGGTGACATATCTGATGTCAAATCTGTTCATAAAGCATGGAGACATATCTAATGTCAAAACTGTTCATAACTTAGGGAGACATATCGGGATGTCAAACCTTTCATAAAACATGGGGCATATATGATGCCATGCAAATTTCGTATCATAAGTCTTAAAGCTTTGCAAAACCACAATTCAAGATATACTTTCCTTTCTAAAATCATAACTTGAAGAATTAGGCATGAAATTTAATGAAAATAGAGGTCATGTTATCTAAACATACCAATTTTACTTGAAGACATGCAATCCAAAGGAATCGTGCTAAAATTCATGCTTATCATATGGGCTTTTGAGAACTCATGAATTGAAGCTTTAAAAAAAACCCATAACTTTTCCTCAATTTGGGTAAGAACACAAGTTTCATAAATTGGACAAGGATTAGCCTTAAAATCATGAATAAGAAACCACTCATAAAAACCCATGCAAATTCATGCAATTTAGAGTTAGAATCCATAGAAGAATCATGAGGAAACAATTTTAGAAGGACCCATAAGAATTGGGTAAGAACCCTAGTTTAGAAATCCATAAGTTCAATTTAGAAGATTGGGGTGTTTGGCATAAGGGTGAAGGAATCCCTTATTGAATACTCACATACCTTGATGGAAGCTAACCCAACTGATTTGAAAAGAAAAAGATACTTGAACTTGGAGCTTGAGTCTAGGAGTTGAAACCCTTGCTTGAAGCTTGAGAGGATGGCAAATTCTTTTTCTTCTTTTGGAACTTGATTGAAAGAATGGGAGAGAACTTAGGCCAAGTGAGAATAGAAACCCTTCTAAATAGGCTTAAAACGACTTAGTATAGGAGTTAAAAGAGTGGAAAATTACAAAAATACCCCTGGACTCAAACTTGGAAAAATCTAGAAAAAGTCGGCTTCAGAGACCACGAGTCAGTTCACGGTCCATCATCCTAAAGGACAAGCCATCAACTGATCCGGGTTTCAAATGCCACTTCTAGGGGTCTACTGAAACTCAACACCACGAGTCACTCTACGGTCTGTGGTTCAGGAAGACGGACCATCCTGTGACTCGTGGTTCCGACTTTAGGATATGAGGATCCTCTGATCCTCAGGGTTTACGAGAGGAAAAAGGGGTCGTGGAATAGGTTGACGAGTCGTCAACCCACTCGTTGAATTTAGAGGACTTGGTACCTCTCTGAAGGTGATTCTACGGGTTCTAGGACGGACCATCGTTCAAAACGATGACCCGTCAAGTTATTTATGGAAACTGGGTAGAAAAGCTAATTTTTGACAAACCACGGATCACTCTACTGACTGTGGTTTTGGTATACGGGTCGTGAACCAACCAATGGTTTTGAAGATGAAAATTTTAAGGCTTAGTTCAGCAATGACGAGTCACAGTACGGACCGTGGTTCAGAACCACGGTTCATCATTCCCATCCGTCATCACTGGCAGCACTACAGTAAACTGCACATAACGTTTTACCCCAAACATGGATTAATGCGCGGTCAGTGGCGTTGGAAAGAAGACTCAAAAACCTTTAATTTGGTGGGTAATAGGACACATAACTCTTTATATTTTAGGAGTTGTGATCATTTGAAGTTGACCCTTGAAAAATCTTACACTAAAACTCAATCGGTAAGGAAGCTTTCAACTCAACTTTGAGCTAGAGGTTCTTTATGACCATTATTCATATCTAATACACCTTCAAAAATTAAGAATAGGTCTTAATACGTAGATACATAAAAAAATTATCTAGTTTGGGTCTAACAACACATGAAGAACAATTCAGATTTGGCTTTGAATTTCTAGGGTGTTACAATATTTCCCCCTTGGGATCATTCGTCCTCGAATGAAGACTACTAAGTTGAGATTGGAGGGGATAAAGGGTTGAAATCACATCAACTGAGTTCTAAGAGCTCAAATATTTCATGGTAACTGATTTTTGACTGAAATATAAACTGAGATGGATTCAGGGGGCATGTATGCATACGGAGAGCATAAGCATAACTGATGGGACATGGAACTTAATACCTAACATGATAATTGGTCTGGATTAAGAGTAGGGACTCAGCTAAAACTCATAATGAATAAGTGCATTCTTGGAAATCGTAGTTAACTTGAAAGGACATCAAACTGAGAGTGGTAACTATACAAGAAAACCATTCTCTTTTAAACTGAACTTACTACCTTGGACTAAACTGAATGTTGGGCGTTCTAGACATAGGAATAATTATCGATAGGTCTGAACTAATCTGATATAAGGAGTCTCGTATATTGAAAATTGAATCTAGTGGACCTAATATATGAGCACCCTAGGCTAGGAGTAAGAACAAAACTATTCCTGCCGTTATTACTACGGTTGACAACTCTTAAGCTTAGAAACACCTTTAAACTACACTAACTCCTCTGAATACTAAGGTCTGAGTCTAACTACCTTCTTTCACTATGTTCAAGCTTATCTTGACTAAATCCCTTACATATAGAGTTACCTCTCAAGAATTATATTCCTTCTTATCAAGAAAATCGACTAACCTTGAGTTCTAATCAATGGGTCACTAGGCGCACAAAGCAAAAGCCCACATGTATTTCATCACGACTTCTAAGCCTATCACTATGATCACCCTATGGTCTGTAGTTCATACTATCCAAGACTTCTCCTCTCTTCCTAGCATATCTAGGAGATGTAACTTGAAAAACTTCTACAAAGGGACATACCAAAATTCCTCATCTAACTATTTCACATGAATAATCCTCACCTAACTTTTCTTCCACGCTTACAACCTGCTACTTCCCATCTAGGCTACTACGTAACTTTCTCTAACAATAACTATGACAACACAAGCCAAGATTACTGAGAGAATAGAGTGGGAGCATGAGCATCACGAATGAAGGAATACTGATCGGTCTTGACTTATACTTAGTTTGATCTAGCCACTCAAGGTTAAGTTTGAGAAGTCAAGTGAAAAAGGCATGAGTGTCTCACATCCTGGACATACAAAGCATGGTTAGAGTAAGGAAATCACAAGCATGAATTATTAGAGAAATTTGGTATGAGCATATACATGATGTAGCATGATTTCATTACCAATTAAGGCATATCTTGAGAACTGAGTATGTAGACTGAGCATAGTGTGAGACATGATATTTCATATATCATAAGTATCATGGTGTAAAGCTGGAATTTTGAGAAGCATAGAGTAAGATTGGAGTCGCTGTCTGGAGAAATTTCTATTTGTTCTGGGAGTTGAGTATGGACGTAAATCTGCATGAAGTCCGTGAATCTGAATTAAGAACATGTCATTGGAATACAAGACATGAATAGGGTGTTGTAATGAGGGAAGTATACTTAAGGTGCTAGGATAGAAATAAGTCTCTGCACCCCTCCTAACTTCATTTTGACACCCATTAGCATCACTATCCGAGTCTCCAAAATCTGATTGTAACACCCCAGAACTTCCAAGCCTAGACTAAGCTCAGAAAAACCAGTAGAAAATAAAAAATTGTAGAAATATTCGAGTTTCCAGGAACCACGGTTCGAAGTACGGACCGTAGTTTAGAACTAAGGCCCGTTATCTTGAACCGTAGTTCAAGATCTAGTAGCCCAGCAATCCTGCCCCAGGGACCACGGTTAGAACCACAGACCATAGTTTAGAACCACGGTCCATCATCTCAACTCGTAGTCCAAGTTCCAGTAGCCTTTCAAAACATGTCCCAGGGATTACTGTTAGAACCACAACCCGTTATTTAGAACCATGGTCCGTCATTTCAAACCGTAATCCCAAGTCCAGTAGCCTCTCAGTATAGGACCCATAAACCACGACTTGGTTTACGGACTGTACTTCAGAAGAATGGTCCATCCTTCGACTTATGAAAACCCCAGGCTAAGCCAAATCCCAGGAACCACGAGTCACATGATGGACCATCGTTCAGAAGAACGGTCCATCCTGTCGAGTCATAGTTCCGGTAACCAGAGGACCCCTAAGTCGCCCTGACAGGACCATGACTCAGTTAACAGTCCATCGTCCAGGATTACGTCCCGTCAACCAAGCCGTGATCACTGGGTCGCAATTTTCAGCAGCTTTTCTAATAAAATTCCAGGGGCATTCCAGATATTTCTTACCTAATTTAATGCCAAGGCTACATCATTCTGACTACTCTAAGCCTACCTTATTAGTAAAAATCTACCTAAAACCTTCTTTATCCTAAATTCATTGGACTTAGAAAGAAAGGAATCAAAAGAGGCGATAGTTTTCTCTCAAGAACAAGCAGAGGCCTTCACCAAGTTCAGCCCCAAAAATCCAAGGATTTCTTCGTGGATTTCTTCACCAGGTATGTGGAATTTCACTAGTGGGTTCCTTTCACCCATTAGGTCCCTATATTCCAATTAGTTTTAAGTTTCCTTGATGAATTATCAAACCTAGGGTTCCTAGAATTTAGAGATTTATCGTAATTCAGTTTCTACAATCTCTATGGTATTGACTACATGTTCTTGGAGAATTAGTTTAGTTCCACGTATAATGTTCAGAAAACCTAGTTGTGTACTTCCAGTATTTCATGAATTAAGTTCACTAGACATGCTAATTATATGTTCGTGTACTAGGATTCGAATGCCATATCTCCCAGTATATTTATGTTGCATTCTCAGTTGACCTTCAGTATTTTGAGCTATCCATCATTTTAGTACATTGTTGTTCACATTCAGTTGGAAGTAGACTTAGTACCGAGCGGACAAGAGAATGAAGCTTAGCTGTCAGTTTAGGCTAAGACCTTTAGTAACAGTCCTTAAGTCCCAGAACTACGGCACCATCGTAGGTTTAAGGAGTCAGCTGTCAGACTAGGTTGTGCCTCCTTATCCCTTGTGGACATCAGTAGTGGATCCACGTTAGACTTGTTCGTACCCTTGGCAAGGTATGAACATCCTTCCATCATGGGTTACAGGTTGGCCCCATAGTTAGCTCAACTTGAGGTATGTCGGTTAGTAGTGTCTCCCATAGTCAGATTCATGTGCATTGGCCTTGTATCCAGTATTTATGTTCAGTGTTCAGTTCAGCATGCTATTTCTTGATTTATACTTGGTCATTGCATTCAGTTCAGTTATGTTGCAGTATATATATCTTCATGTTTAGTTCTATATTGCCAGCTTTGTACAAATATCATGCATGCTCAGTATATTCAAAATACTGACGTATACTCTTGTGCAAAATGATGTAGGTTCAGGCATGCAGCATCCAGACCACGCTTAGTTTGGTTCCCCAGTTCGTACTAAGTAGTTTCTTGTGAGTCCTCATTAGTTCGAGGATGATAAACACGCTTCATTTCAGTATTTACTTTCAGTTTTAGCTTTGTAGAGTTAGCTGGGGGCATGTCCCAGCAACTCCCATTCAGTTAGATGGCTTTCAGACATAGACTAGGCTCAGTTGTTGTTAGTGTTGTTTTCAGTCGGCACTAAACTATATTTTTATATTATATCTATTTCAGATTTGTTGGGCTCTCTCCTTGCTTTAAAATATTAAATTGCTTTAGTTTCCGCACAGCACATATCTCTACATTGGTTTTACTTAGAATGCCATGCCATGGGTTATCTTGGGGTCCCTGGTGACACTAAGCACCGTGTTGCATCTAGGGGGTAGCTTCGGGGTATGAAAAAATTGGTATTAGAGCATCAAGTTCAAGTGTCCTAGAGTGTCTGAAAGTCGCGTCAAGTAGAGTCTTCTTCATGGGTGTGAAGCGCGTCACACTTATGGGGGAGGAGTTATGAGACGTCATTAGGAATAACTTCCCATCTTTCGTTTCCAGTTCGTGCTATAGAGTATAGACTCTATTTGATTCACTGCTATTCTAACTCATGCTCTTCGCAATTCAGAAAAATACCTCCTAGAAGCGCAAACGCTAGGAATCAGCCAGCACCAGCAGACGCATTGAATGAGTAGGTTACGCATGCCGAATTCAGGGCTGCTTTTCAAGTACTTGCTCAGGCCATGACTGCCCAGGTCAACCAGCAGGTTGCGGCTCTAGCACTACCTCAGGTCAATACTACTGCAGCTAGAATCAGGGACTTCACTCGGATGAACCCTATATAATTTCATGGGTCCAAGTCAGAAGAGGATCCCCAAGAGTTCCTAGAAGATATTCAGAAGGTGACAGTCATTATGGGTGTCACTCCAGTGGAGAGTGCAGACTTAGCTGCCTATCAGCTGAAAGGGGTGGCTTATACTTGGTACCAGCAGTGGAAGGAATCTCATTGTGCCAATGCAGGATCAGTGACATGGGATCTTTTCAAGACTGTATTTCTAGACCAGTTCTTCCCACTAGAGCTCAGGGAAGCCAAGGTTCAGGAGTTCATCAATCTGAGGCAGGATGACATGAGCGTGAAAGACTATGCTCTGAAGTTCACTCAGCTATCCAAGTATGCCCTAGCAATAGTAGCTGACTCTAGAGCTTGTATGAGCAAGTTCGTATCTGGTGTGTCTGATGATGTGGTCAAGGAATGCAAGACCGCAATGCGCGTAAAGGAAATGGACTTCTCCAGGTTGGTTACTTATGCTCAACAAATTGAGGAGGAAAAGATCAAGGAAAGGGGAGGTGATGTTAAGAGGGCTAGGATAGGTGAGTATAGCTACTTTTAGCAGAGGTCTGAGGGTGGAAACCTCTCTCATTATCGACAGAAAAATTTAGCCCCAGCTCCATCTTCTGCTAGTGCCCCAGTGCCCAAATTCAAGAAGGATAGACGAGATAGAGCACCAGGCTCTAAGTCCCAAGGTTCGATTACTAGTGGGCGCACTAACCCAGTGTGCAAGAAGTGTGGTAGGAACCACCAGGGTGAGTGCATGGCAGGCAGCGGGAATTGCTTTGGATGTGGTAAGCCAGGCCACATGATAAGGGATTGTCCCACAGCTTCTCATAAGGGTAAGGATATTCGCTCGCAGACTCAGACTGGTTCTACAGCAGCTCCAGCAGGCTGCCCTACTCAGTAGGGTGCCTCGTCTGGCATAGGTGGTGGTCAGCGCCAAAATAGGCTTTATGCTCTTCAGGCTAGACAGGATCAGGAGGACTCTCCTGATGTGGTCACGGGTACATTACGAGTCTTTAATACTGATGTTTATGCATTGTTAGATCCAGGGGCTACACTTTCCTTCATCACTCCTTATGCAGCAGTAAACTTCAGTATTGGTCCAGAAACTCTCCTAGAACCCTTCTCAGTCTCTACTCCAGTTGGTGACCCAGTTATAGCTAGACGGGTATACAAAAATTGGTCAGTCACAGTTTCCCAAAAAGTCACCTCAGCAGATCTTGTAGAGTTAGAAATGGTAGACTTTGACATTATTCTAGGCATGAATTGGTTACATTCCTGTTATACCTCAGTATATTGTAGGACTAGGATCGTTCGGTTCCAGTTCCCTAACAAACCAGTCCTAGAGTGGAAGGGTAGTAACTCAGTGCCTATAGGTCGTTTCATCTCCTACCTTAAGGCCAGAAAGATGATCTCCAAAGGATATATCTATCACCTTGTTCAGGTTAAGGATTCAAACTCTGAGACCCCAACTCTAGAGTTAGTCCTAGTGGTTAATGAGTTTCCAAAAGTGTTCCCAGAAGATCTTCCTGGAGTTCCTCCCGAAAGGAAAATTGACTTCAGAATTGATCTCCTTCCAGATACCCAGCCTATTTCGATTCCTCCCTACAAAATGACTCCAGCTGAGATTAAGGAATTGAAAGAACAGCTGAAAGACCTACTAGATAAGGGCTTCATCATACCCAGCATCTCTCCATGTGGTGCTCCAGTGTTGTCCGTGCATAAAAAGGACGGTTCCCTCAGAATGTGCATTGACTACCGCCAGTTGAACAAGGTCACAATCAAGAATAAATATCCCATCCCCAGGATTGATACTTGTTCGACCAGCTTCAGGGTACTAATTGCTTTTCCAAGATAGACCTCAGGTCTGGCTATCATCAGCTCAGAGTCAGAGATAGTGACATCCCGAAGACAACCTTCAGGACTCAGTATGGTCACTATGAATTTGTTGTTATGTCTTTTTGACTAACCAATGCTCCTGCAGCTTTCATGGACTTAATGAACAGGGTGTTCAAGTAGTATTTAGACTTGTTCATCATTGTCTTCATTGATGATATACTTGTTTATTCTCAAAATGTGGAGGAGCATGCGACTCATTTGAGGGTTGTGCTCCAGACCCTCAAGGATCGCCAGCTATTCGCTAAGTTCAGCAAGTGTGAATTCTGGTTACAGTCTGTTGCTTTTCTTGGTTATGTGGTATCTAGAGAAGGGATCCATGTTGATTCCCAGAAAATTGAGGCAGTAATGGACTGGCCCAGACCCACCTCTTTGATATAAATCAGAAGTTTCTTGGGTTTGGCGGGTTATTACAGGAGGTTCATAGAAGGATTTTCATCCATAGCTGCCCCATTGACCAAGTTGACTCAGAAAAAGGTCAAGTTTTAGTGGTCAGAGGAGTGTGAGAAGAGTTTCTTAGAACTGAAAACCAGGTTGACTACAGCTCCTCTTTTGACTCTACCAGATGGTTCAGTTGGTTACGTGGTTTATTGTGATGCATCCAGAGTCATATTGGGTTGTATTTTGATGCAGCAGGGTAAGGTCATAGCTTATGCTTCCAGGCAGCTTAAAGCCCGTGAGAAGAATTACCCGACTCATGACCTCGAGCTTGCAGCGATTGTGTTTGCCCTAAAGATTTGGAGGCACTATATGTATGGTGTTCATGTTGATGTGTTCACAGATCACAAGAGCCTTCAGTATGTGTTCACCCAGAAAGAATTGAATCTTCATCAGAGAAGGTGGCTTGAGTTCCTCAAGGATTATGATATGAATGTGCTCTACCATCCGGGTAAGGCCAATGTAGTGGTTGATGCTCTCAGTAGACTGTTTATGAGTAGCGTATCTCATGTTGAGAATGATAAGAGAGAACTGGTCAGATATGTTCATCGGCTTACTCGCCTAGGAATTTGCCTTATGGACACGACAGATGGTGGGGTGATAGTTCAAAATGGGTCAGAATCTTCACTGGTAGCTGAAGTTAAGGGGAAGAAGGATAGTGATCCCAAACTGCTTCAGCTGAAGGTTGTGGTTCATCAACAAAGAGTAGAGGTTTTCTCCCAAGGGGAAGATGGTGTACTCCATTATCAGGGTCGCTTATGTGTTCCTAAGGTGGGTGTGTTGAGACAGCAGATCCTTTCAGAAGCCCATAATTCCAGATAATCCATCCATCCAGGTGCCACTAAGATGTACCGTGATCTATGGGAAGTCTATTGGTGGAACTGCATGAAAAGAGACATCGCAGATTTTGTGACTAAGTGCCCCAACTGTCAGCTAGTAAAGGTAGAACATCAGAAACCAGGAGGTGTGACTCAGGAGATTAGCATTCCTACTTGGAAGTGGGAAGTGGTTAACATGGATTTCATAACAGGCCTACCCTGTACTCGTAGGCAGCATGATTCCATTTGGGTGATAGTGTACAGAGTCACTAAGTCATCCCACTTCTTGGCAGTCAAGAAAACAGATTCAGGGTAGGATTATGCCAGGATCTACATTAGAGAGATAGTCAGATTGCATGGGGTTCCCTTGTCTATCATTTCAGATAGAGGTCCTCAGTTTACATCCCATTTCTGGAGATCTTTCCAAAAAGTCCTTGGTACTCAGGTGAATCTCAGTACAACATTTCATCCGCAGACAGATGGTTAGGCTGAGCGTACTATTCAGACCTTGGAGGATATGTTGAGAGCTTGTGTGATCGATTTCAAGGGCAGTTGGGATGATCACCTACCTCTTATAGAGTTTGCCTATAATAACATCTTCCATTCTAGCATATAGATGGCCCCATATGAGTCCCTCTATGGGCGTAGATGTAGGTCACCTGTTGGTTGGTTCGAAGTAGGTGAAGCAGCTTTGATTGGGCCAGATTCGGTACATGAGGCTATGGAGAAAGTTTAACTCATCAGAGAGAGGCTAAAAATAGCTCAGAGTCGTCAGAAGTCCTATGCAGATGTGAGAAGAAGAGACTTAGAGTTTGAAATAGATGATTGGGTGTTCCTTAATGTATCACCCATGAAAGGGGTGATGAGATTCGGCAAGAAGGGGAAGCCCAGTCCCAGATATGTAGGTCATTACAGAATCCTGAAAAGGGTTGGTAATGTGGCTTACGAGTTAGAGTTGCCATCAGAACTAGCAGCAGTTTATCTAGTCTTCCATATTTCTCTTTTGAAGAAGTGTGTGGGTGATCCGACTTCAATAGTACCCTTAGAGAGTGTGGCTGTGAAGGATAGCCTCACCTATTAAGAGGTTCCAGTTGAAATTCTTGACCATCAGGTTCGTAGGTTGAGGAATAAGGAAGTCGCATCAGTTAAAGTTTTGTAGAGGAATTAGTCCGTAGAGGGAGCTACTTGGGAAGCAGAAGCAGCCATGATGTCCAAGTACCCCCACCTCTTTCCCTCCGATTTAGTTTCAGCTTGAGGTAATTAGTTCCTCTCCAGTCTCTCAGTTTACTCTTGTGTAATTCAGTCTCAGTACCATTGTTCCGTCAGTTATCCTTGCATTTCAGCATACTTGCATGTTTATGGAACTCAGTTTAGTTAGATATCAATTCTAGTACTCAGTTAGTAGGGATTCAGCTCTTTCCCTCCAAACTCAGCTTGTTTAGTCTTCATTCGAGGACGAATGATCCCAAAGGGGAGATATTGTAACACCCCAGAACTTCCAAGCCTAGACTAAGCTCAGAAAACCCGTAGAAAATAAAAATTTGCAAAAAAATTTAAGTTTCCAGGAACCACGGTTCGAAGTACGGACCGTAGTTTGGAACTATGGCCCGTCATCTTGAACCGTAGTTCAAGATCCAGTAGCCCATCAATCCTTCCCCAGGGACCACAGTTAGAACCACGGACAGTAGTTTAGAACCATGGTCTGTCGTCTCAACCCGTAGACCAAGTTCCAGTAGCCTTTCAAAATATGTCCCAAGGATTACGGTTGGAACCACGGACCGTTGTTTAGAACCACGGTCTGTCATTTCAAACAGTAATCCCAAGTACAGTAGCCTCTTAGTTTAGGCCCCAAAAACCATGAGTTGGTTTACGGACGTACTTCAGAAGAACGGTCCGTCCTTCGACTCATGAAAACCCCAAGCTAAGCCAAGTCCCAGGAACCACGAGTCACATGATGGACCATCGTTCAGAAGAACGGTCTGTCCTGTCGAGTCATACTTCCGGTAACCAGAGGACCCCCAAGTTACCTGGACATGACCATGACTCAGTTGATGGTCCGTCGTCCAGGAGTACGGCCCGTCAACCAAGCCGTGATCACTGGGTCGCAATTTTCAGCAGCTTTTCTAATAAAAGTCCAGTGGCATTCCAGACATTTCCTACCTAAGTTAATGCCTAAGCTACGTCATTTTGACTACTATAAGCCTACCTTATTAGTCAAAAGCTACCTAAAACCTTCTTTATCCTAAATTCATCGGACTTAGAAAGAAAGGAATCAAAAGAGGCGATAGTTTTCTCTCAAGAACAAGCAGAGGCCTTCACCAAGTTCAGCCCCAAAAATTCAAGGATTTCTCCGTGGATTTCTTCACCAGGTATGTGGGTTTTCACGAGTGCGTTCCTTTCACCCATTAGGTCCCTGGATTCCAATTAGTTTTCAGTTTCCTCCATGAATTGTCAAACCTAGGGTTCCTAGAATTTAAAGATTTATCGTAATTCAGTTTCTACAATATCTATGGTATTGACCACATGTTCTTGGAGAATAAGTGTAGTTCTAGGTATAATGTTGAGAAAACCTAGTTGTGTACTTCCAGTATTTCATGAATTAAGTTCACTAGACATGCTAATTATATGTTTGTGTACTAGGATTCGAATGTCATATCTCCCGGTATATTTATGTTGCATTATCAGTTGATCTTCAGTATTTTGAGCTATCCATCATTTCAGTACATTGTTGTTCACATTCAGTTAGGAGTAGACTTAGTACCGAGAAGACGAGAGGATGAAGGCTTAGCTGTCAGTTTAGGCTAAGACCTTTAGTAACAGTCCTCAAGTCCCAGAACTACGGCGCCACCATAGGTTTAAGGAGTCAGCTGTCAGACTAGGTTGCGCCTCCTTGTCCCTTGTGGACATCAGTAGTGGATCCACGTCAGACTTGTTCATACCTTGGCAAGGTATGAACACCCTCCCATCCTAGGTTACAGGTTGGCCTCATAGTTAGTTCAACTTGGGGTATGTCGGTTAGTAGTGTCTCCCACAGTCAAATTCATGTGCATTGGCCTTGTATCCAGTATTTATATTCAGTGTTCAGTTCAGCATGCTATTTCCTGATTTATACTTAGTCATTGCATTCAGTTCAGTTATGTTGCAGTATATCTATCTTCATGTTCAGTTCTATATTGCCAGCTTTGTACATATATCTTGTATGCTCAGTACATTCAAAGTACTGACGCATACTCTTGTGCTACATCATTTTATGATGTAGGTTCAGGCATGCAGCATCCAGACCGCGCTTAGTTTGGTTCCCCGTTTCATACTCAGCAGTTCCGTGGTGAGTCCTCATTAGTTCGAGGACGATAGATATGCTTCATTTCATTATTTACTTTCAGTTTTAGCATTGTAGAGTTAGCTGGGGTCATGTCCCAGCAACTCCCATTCAGTTAGATGGCTTTCAGACATAGACTAGACTCAGCAGTTGTTAGTGTTGTTTACAGTCGGCACTAAACTATATTTTTATATTATATCCATTTCAGATTTTTTGGGCTCTCTCCTTGCTTTAAAATATTAAATTGCTTTAGTTTCCGCACAGCACATATCTCTACATTGGTTTTACTTAGATATGCCATGTTATGCCATGGGTTAGCTTGGGGTCACTGGTGACACTAAGCACCGTATTGAGTCCATGGGGTAGCTTCGGGGCATGACAAGATTCATGCTACGTTCTAAGTCTGTGGACCTCTCGCTAACCTATAAATCTATGATCATTTTAATCTAACAGAGCAAACATTTATCTAGGAGTTAATCTGAATATACACTTCCTTCTATAGTCTAAGGATCACCCTTACCTAAAACTCTTGGCCTCAACCTTTCTATCTCTTATAATGGTTGTACATATCACACTCAATAACTTCCAACCTACCCCTTGCAAAGACATATCAAGCTTACATGGTTCTAACTCCCAAAGCTCTTTCTTTCTACTACCTACCAAATCAAATGTGTTAAAGCCTATACCGAGAGGATCAAAATTGCCTATCCTTCTCTAACTCACATACATATATATCATGCCTACACATTCACACTTGCTGCAATTCATCACTTACACTCTTGCATAAACTATACCAAGCCTACCAGAAAATACCACAAAGCTATCATTCTCACTCTCATATTATCGTCCTTTTGTTCACATCCTATACCTGGTCTATACTAGCACAAGAAATTACCACTATTTAATCCACACCAAGGGATGTATCATCCCATTACCTATCCAGTAAAATACAACTCTAAATACATACTTCAATCAACTATCATTCCCCCGTCTAGGCTACCATACTTCTGACTTTATAATTCTAGCTCTAGGTTCATTCTACTACTAATGGCTTACAATACAACATCTGTCGGGTGGAAACACTACCTAAGGATCTAGGTATACATTTTCCCCTCTTACAGAATAATTAGTAACAAGTTCATATGAGAGAATCTAAGAGCACCTCACCAATAGATAATCTGAGATTTACTACTTCTGGCACCTCATATATGAGGAATAGACAGTGGAACTAGGAACAACGCATAAGTTTGGAGGATAAATAGAGTTAAACTCTATCGCACAACATTGATTATGAAATAAGTGAAGTCTTTCCTAAAATATCTCAAAGCCTCCCCCTCATAGATGTGGCGCGCTTCACACCTATGAAAGAGACTCTACTTGATGCGGCTTTAGACACCCTAAGACTCTTGAACCTGTTGCTCTGATACCAAGTTTGTCACACCCTGAGCCTACCCGCTGGACGTAACACGGGACCCAAGATCACAAGTGATCTCAAGATAACCCTCTGGCATTAGCATGACTTAAAGATAGAGAAAAATGTAAGAATGGAAGCTTAACTGAAGTAATGAGCAACTCAAGCCACTATATAAATAAAAGCCTAGGAGTGACAATCCAAATACAACTGAACATCTGACTCTATGTCTGAAAGCCTCTACTACTGGCGAGTTGCTAGGACAAGCCCCCAGCTAACTCTAAATACTGAAATACTGAATACACAATCTAAATACTGAAATGAAACTAAACTCCAAGTCCTCAAAGGAGGAGGACTCGCCAAGCTGACTGGATGTGCTGCTGATCTACTAGCCACGGACTGGGGAGTGTGCTACAGAATCTACATCATAATAGGATGCAACACAAAGAAGTATGCGGTCAATACTATGGAATGTACTGAGTATATGACATATGCATAGGTCATGATAAAAATATACTTGAAAGCGTGTTTAAAACTGAGATCATGTATAATTTGTGATAAAACGTGCTTAAACTATCCTTGAAGCTAAAATCATATGGTAATAGTAAAATCTGTAATGTAATGACTCAATGCAATATCATAAGCTAAAAACATAATCATAAGTAGTAAGTCTGAAATCTGAAAGCAAAGAGTCAATACATTGTTAAACTTGAAACTATTTCTGTGGGAGGTTCTCTAACCTATATAGACCATGTGAGCTACATGGAATCTGATGTATACGCCCCATCGAAAGGATCCAATATACCTTGCCATGGTATAGAGGCATGACTGTGTCGTGATCACTAAATCTGATGCCCAATAGATGGGACTTAGAACCTACAAGGGCACGTAGTTTCGGGATATGGGTACTCTCACCCTGTCCAACTTGGTGCTAATACTACTCCCAAAACATATATGTATAGCTCATATAATACTGGGGCATATCTGATGCCAAAACTGGTGACATATCTGATGCCAAAACTGGTGACATATCTGATGCCAAAACTGGTGACATATCTGATGTCAAATCTGTTCATAAAGCATGGAGACATATCTAATGTAAAAACTGTTCATAACTTAGGGAGACATATCGGGATGTCAAACCTTTCATAAAACATGAGGCATATCTGATGCCATGCAAATTTCGTATCATAAGTTTTAAAGCTTTGCAAAATCACAATTCAAGATATACTTTCCTTTCTAAAATCATAACTTGAAGAATTAGGCATGAAATTTAATGAAAATAGAGGTTATGTTATCTAAACATACCAATTTTACTTGAAGACATGTAATCCAAAGGAATCTTGCTAAAATTCATGCTTATCATATGGGCTTTTGAGAACTCATGAATTGAAGCTTTAAAACAAAACCCATAACTTTTCCTCAATTTGGGTAAGAACCCAAGTTTCATAAATTGGACAAGGATTAGCCTTAAAATCAGGAATAAAAAACCACTCATAAAAACCCATGCAAATTCATGCAATTTAGAGTTAGAATCCGTAGAAGAATCATGAGAAAACAATTTTAGAAGGACCCATAAGAATTGGGTAAGAACCCTAGTTTAGAAATTCATAAGTTCAATTTAGAAGATTGGGGTTTTGGGCATAAGGGTGAAGGAATCCCTTATTGAATACCCACATACCTTGATGGAAGCTAACCCAACTGATTTGAAAAGAAAAAGAAACTTGAACTTGGAGCTTGAGCCTAGGAGTTGAAACCCTTGCTTGAAGCTTGAGAGGATGGAAAATTCTCTTTCTTCTTTTGGAACTTGATTGAAAGAATGGGAGAGAACTTAGGCCAAGTGAGAATAAAAACTCTTCTAAATAGGCTTAAAACAACTTAGTATAGGAGTTAAAAGAGTGGAAAATTACAAAAGTACCCCTGGACTCAAACTTGGAAAAATTTGGAAAAACTCGGGTTCAGAGACCACGAGTCAGTTCACGGTCCGTCATCCTAAAGGACGAGCCGTCAATTGATCTGTGGTTTCAAATGCCACTTCTAGGGGTCTACTGGAACTCAACACCACGAGTCACTCTATGGTCCGTGGTTCAGGACGATGGACCGTCTTGTGACTCGTGGTTTCGACTTTAGGATATGAGGATCCTCTGATCCTCAGGGATTACGAGTGGAAGAATGGGTTGTGGAATAGGTTGATGAGTCGTCAACTCACTCATGGAATTTAGAGGACTTGGTACCTCTCTGAAGGTGATTCTACGGGTTCTAGGATGGACCGTCATTCAAAACGATGACCCGTCAAGTCATTCGTGGAAACTGGGTAGAAAAGGTGAATTTTGACAAACCACGGGTCACTCTACTGACCATGGTTTTGGTCTATGGGTCGTGAACCAATTAGTGGTTTTGAAGACGAAAATTTTAAGGCTCAGTTCAGCAATGACGAGTCACAGTACGGACTGTAGTTCAGAACCACGGTTCGTCATCCCATCCGTCATCACTGGCAACACTGCAGTAAACTTCCCATAACATTTTACCCCAAACTCGGATTAATGCGTGGTTGGTGGCGTTGAAAAGAAGACTCAAAAACCTTTAATTTAGTGAGTACTAGGCCACCTAACTCGTTATATTTTAGGAGTTATGATCGTTTGAAGTTGACCCTTGAAAAATCTTACACTAAAACTCAATTGGTAAGGAAGCTTTCAACTCAACTTTGAGCTAGAGGTTCTTTATGACCATTATTCATATCTAATACACCTTCAAAACTTAAGAATCGGTCTTAATACTTAGATACATAGAAAATTTATCTAGTTCGGGTCTAACAACACATGAAGAACGATTCAGATTTGACTTAGAATTTCTGGGGTGTTACACCTTCCGTAAGACCTCTATACGGTCCGTAAGAGGTAACGTCAGAGTGACATCCTAGTCCAATTAGGATTCGTATTATAGTGTCTACAAGTAGTTTCCTTAGGGTTTTTTATCAAGGTGGCAACACATATTACCAAAGAATTCATAGTCTGGCTTTTGCTACGATACTTTGCTATAATTCTTGGATTCAAGAACTCCTTTTTTTTGAAAATTAATTCACGTAAGTATTATGCATTCAATATTCTTATCTCATTTTATTATTAGCATGAGTAACTAAACTCCCTTCCGGGGTTGTGGAACCGAATGATGGAAAGTTCTTAATGGGTTCAAGAACTCCTTTTTTTTGACAATTAATTCACGTAAGTATTATGCATTCAATATTCTTATCTCATTTTATTATTAGCATGAGTAACTAAACTCCCTTCCGGGGTTGTGAAACCGAATGATGGAAAGTTCTTAATGGGTGAGTAAACTTCATTATACTACTAGTAGGTCATGGGTGGTTATTTAATTCTCGCTCTTTCATTATAGATTAGCAATTGCAAACATTAATCGTGCCATAGATTCTAGTTTTACTTAGAAAAGTAAATTAGGATTGATAAAATTAAATATCAAGAACTCGATGCGTTAAATCTTGCTTAATAATTCACATAGAAATATATGAGGAATTTACTTGGCCAAATATGATCAATGATATTAATCACTTCATTATATTTGGAAAAATTGTTAAAAGAAAGATTGTTCAACTATTGAAAAATATTAGATAATACTGTCGTGATCATTGCACACTCCAAACAACCTGCTAGGAAGTATATTGTTGCAAGTATCTGGTAAATATAAAGCATCATGAGAGAAAACAACCTTGGTATTCAAACCAATTGATAAAAACTCTAATTATTACATTCAGAATTTAGTTAAAATGTTATTTTACAAAACCTTACAGAATAGAATTTGATAAAAAAAATAAAGTGAACAATTCTCATAAATAAAGCTTTTCTCACCATATTTTGTTTTATGTGGGATTCGACTCCAGTCCAGTTAAATTACTATATTTGATGATGATTATTTTACACCAATTGTTAGGTATAATTTGAGCGCATCACTCATGAAATGGTGACATGATCCAAAGAGTTTAAGGACAAGTAATGATCCCTAAATCACCAATATTTAGCTTAAAAGCAATAAATAAAAAAAAGGGAACTTGGCACCATTTAAACATCATAATATCACTTTATTACATTATATGTCACTTAATGGTGACTCTCATATGATGTAGCATAGTTGTGTTATGATGTTTAAATAGTGAAAAGTCTCCTATTTCAATTTTATTTATTGCCTTTTTAGCTTAATATTGATAATTTAAGGACAATTATTTGTCCTTAAACTCTTTGGATCACATCACCACTTGATTGAGACTCTCATATGATGTAACAAAGTAGTGTGTATGACGTTTAAATGTTGGTAAGTTTCTTGTTTTAATTTATTTATTTATTATCTTTTTTTAGTTAAATATTCGCCTTGATCTACAGATTTCAACTTATGGAATAAGACCATACAGTTGATCGATCATAGAAAGCCCCGTTAGATATTGTTAATGGGCTGATTTATTATATATATATTTTGGAGATTGCGGTTCGGACTTGGGCAATTAAAACATGTTAGTTTATTATGTATCTATTTTAAGGGTTGTAGTTTGTAAGACTTGTGCAATTAACCCATGCTTCCCATTAATTCATAATTCACCTAAAACATATTAATTAGTTATTGTCGTTCTATTATCCACCACCACTAGTTTAATTATAACGTAACATGTTACTTGTTATTAGTGTTCTATTATCTATGACTCATTTATTATAGATCAGGTCGACTATAATTAGGGGTGTGCATTTGGTTTTTCGATTTGGTTTTGTATTATTCGGTTTCGATTTTTTGGTTTTCGATTTTGTAAAAGTGCAACCCAATCCGAACCAAAATAAATTTGGTTTGGTTCGGTTTTTCTCTATTTGGTTTGATTTTTTTCGGTTCGACTATTCGGTTATGTTAATATTTAGTAACATAATCAAAGTTATATTTGCATGTTGAAAAAAATAAAAATTATATACAAGGAGAAGTAATAATATTGAATGAATTGAATATACTTTCTAATATAAGTCACGAATAAAATATTAAAACACAATACCTAAAAAGTATATCAATAGATGTCCAAACATAAAATATAAACTAAATCATAATTGTCTTTTTAGTTATTTATTAGAGTATTATTAGGATATAGAGAGAGAGAGAGAGAGAGATAATTCGGTTTTTTTGGTTTTTCAGTTTTTATTTTTCTAAATCCGAAACCAAACTAAAAAACCAAAAAAGTAAATTCTTAATCCGAAACCAAACTAAAAATCCAAAAAAAATCAATTCAAATTAAAATTCGATTTTATTTGATTTGGTTTTTCGGCTTAGTCCGAATAATGCACACCCCTAACTATAATTGATTTATGATCTAACACTGGTTTATTATCGATGATTTATTATAGACGCTATTGGTTAATTATGTTCTTAGTGTTTAGCAGTTATGGTTGATCATTGCGACATAAATATGATTGCAGAAATTAAAAAAAAAAGAGCGAAAACATAAGAACACATGCATGTACATAAACTGAAATTTGATTAATAATTGCTTCACCGCATCACCATCCCAACACAAAACAACAAAAAATATTCATATATGAAAGTCCAAAAATTTTCATCTACAACTTTTATAAGTGAAAACTTTGCAGTGAACTACATTGAAAACACAAAAAAAGGTCCAACCCCATAAATATGCATTTTCATGAACTGTATGTCCTCTAATCATAAAAGAAGAAATAGGAAGGAGTAATGTCACTGTGCACTATTATTTTGATCCGAAAGTCAATCATTTTCAACTTTGATATTGAAGGTATGAGAAAGATCAAAATGAAATATATATATATACATATTTTAGTCAAATAGAGCTCTCTAAAAAAAGTGTAGTCCATGACTTTAGCCTTAAGTTAGGTTAGACTATAGTTCTTGTATTAAGCGAACCCAAACATTAAATAGCGCTATTTAGTGACGTGCAGGGCTCATGAAGAGTACGCCGGGTGGAGAGCATTGCCGATAGTAATAATGATAGTATTGTGATCGAGCTTGAATCCTTCTCGTCATTTTTTTCGTATAGTGGCATGGTGGTTCAAGTAATGGACTTTCCTTCTCTTTTTTTTAATCATTTTCTATGATATGTATACAAACAATAGTGTCATTGATCAATCACGATATAAAAATAATAATAATCGATGACAAGTCTAATAATAGACCATAATGAATTTACAAAAACAAAAACAAAAAAAAAGTACTATCGAAATAAGCAAAATAAGTGAAAATAACGCATATAATTTTGACAAAAGAACATGCTAAAATTTTAAGTCTATTAAAAGATCAAGATGAATTTGCAAAACAGAAATATAAAAAAGCACAAATGAAACAAGAAAAATAAGTAGAAATAAACACATTTTTTGACTAAAAACATACTAAAGTTTCAAAAAATTAGAAAAAAAATCCAAAACTTTTATGAACATTAAGATTTATTAATAAACCCAATAAATCAGGAGACCCAAAAAATAAGAACTTCTGTCTGAAAAAAAATAAGATCGATGTGGAGCTGAAAATATTTGGAATCAGAAGATAACATACCTGATAACATTAATGGAGAACTTCAAGCTTTGGGGAGAAGAGAAATCGAATGGAGAGATTCAAAGCTTGAAGAGAAGAAGCGAGAAAGGAGTTGGAGAGAGAAAGAGACATTATTTTATTTAATGAAAGTAGTTATGGACCCAAGTTTATACCTGTCAAACGGGCCGGTTCGGGTCAGACCGGCCCACATAAGTTGCAGCCCGTCGGGTTCATGGACTGGGCCGGTCCGGGTCCAGAATAAATGGGTCGGTCCGGTCCGGGCTGTTTTGAGCAAAATGCTCAGCTAGCCCAGCCCAGGTCCGTCACCCATTTTTGGACCGGGTTTCACGGGCCGGTCCGGTTTAATTATGTGGGCCTTCATGGGCCGGGTTTGGGGGCCGGTCCATGGGTTTCACCTTTTTTTTTTAATTTTAAATTTAAAAATTGAGTTCTAATCATGTAATGTAGTGTTATCAATTTTAAAGTGTGATATAATTTTAATCGTTTTAAATTTAAAATTTGAATTATATATTTATATTTTATAATAATGTAGTGTACTAGTGTAGTAATATTTTATATTTTATAATCATGTAATTTGAAAATATGAAATTTGAAATTCAAAAATTTAAAATTTAAATTTCTAAATCCAAACACTCCAAACTCCAAATTTCAAAGTTGAAATTTAAAATTTGAATTTTGAAATTCAAATTTCAAAATTTCCTATCTTCTCAAAATATTCTCCATCTATAAATAATACTACATTCCAAACACTCCACCTTTTTTTTTATTTTAAATTTAAAAATTGAGTTCTAATCATGTAATATAGTGTTATCAATTTTAAAGTGCGATATAATTACAATCGTTTTAAATTTTAAATTTTAAATTTGAATTATATATTTATATTTTATAATCATATAATGTACTAGTGTAGTAGTATTTTATATATTATAATAATGTAATTTGAAAATATGAAATTCAAAATTTTAAAATTTAAATTTCTAAGTCCAAACACTTCAAACTTCAAATTTCAAAGTTAAAGTTCAAACTTCAATGCATTGAAAGTTGAATTTAAAATTTAAATTTGATAATAGTATAATATTCACAATATGATATACATATGATGTATATAGAATATTCATAATATGATATACATGTGATGTATATAGAATATTCACAATATGATATACTTGTGATGTATATAGAATATTCACAATATGATATACTTGTGATGTATATAGAATATTCACAATATGATATACTTGTGATGTATATAGAATATTCACAATATGATATACTTGTGATGTATATAGAATATTCCCAATATGATATACTTGTGATGTATATAGAATATTCCCAATATGATATACTTGTGATGTATATAGATATTCGCAATATGATATACATATGATGTATATAGATATTCACAATATGATATACATATGATGTATATAGATATTCGCAATATGATATACATATGATGTATATAGAATATTCATAATATGATATACATATGATGTATATAGAATATTCACAATATGATGTATATAGATATTCACAATATTATATACATATGATGTATATAGATTATTCACAATATGATATACATATGATGTATATAGATATTTCACAATATAATATACATGTGATGTATATAGAATATTCACAATATGATATACATGTGATGTATATAGAATATTCACAATATGATATACTTGTGATGTATATAGAATATTCACAATAAGATATACTTGTGATGTATATAGAATATTCACAATATGATATACTTGTGATGTATATAGAATATTCACAATATGATATACATGTGATGCATATAGAATATTCACATTATTATATACATGTGATGTATAAGATGCATATAGAATATTCACAATATGATATACATATGATGCATATAGAATATATATATATAGAATATTCACAATATGATATACATATGATATATATAGAATATTCATATAGAATATTCAAATATGATATACATATGATGTATATAGAATATTCATATAAAATATTCATATAGAATATTCACAATATGATATACATATGATGTATATAGAATATTCACAATATGATATACATGTGATATATATAGAATATTCATATAGAATATTCACAATATGATATTCATATGATATATAAAAAATATATACATATAACAAATATATATAAAATATATATAAAATAGATGATAGACAAGAATTAAAATTTAAATTTTATGAGAGAAAAATATTAAAAATGCAAAGACTCAATGAGCCTTTGACTTTATTAAAAATATATTGATTGAAAAATAAAGTTGAAATTCAAAGGTTACAAATACTTTTCTCCAACTTCATAAACTAAAACAGTAAAACTAGAAAATGAAAATTTAATAGATAAATTGAGAAATCTACATATTTCGAATCATTTTCTCTAATTCTTCCGTATTAACATGGGCAGGAATGGGATCATAATTTTCAAAATCAACAACTCCATACGCTGGACTTGGTTGTGTTGAAGGATCTCCAATTGACATTATTTCTTCAAGTGGTTCTTCTTCATCCAGTTCAATTGTCATTCCTTGATTTCTTCGCTCCGCTCTAATCCAATCTCTGAGGCAAACTAAAACATTCATGGCGTTGCTTCCTAATGAGTGTCGATTGTCTCCGAGCTGCTGCCTTCCTTGACTAAATGCGCTCTCTGATGCAACGGTTGACATTGGAACATTTAACACATCTCTAGCCAATGTTGAAAGTACGGGATATTGTCTTTGATTGTTCTTCCACCACTCCAGTGTTGGAGTTTGATTTTTATAGTCCTCCACGGGTGATCTCAAATATAAATTAAGCTCATCGCGATTTATGCTTCTTTGCGCTGTAGGCTGTAATCTTGACCAAACAGATAAATTAGTTACACCATAAGCAGGCACACCTTGTGCCTGTCTTTTGAAAGATGATGGTTCGTCCGAAGGATGAGATAAAGGAGCATTATGAGTCAGTGTAGCATTATTAACTAAGGTAACATAATGATTAAATAAATTTTCCATGTAAATATTCGCATTAATAGTAGCATCAGATATAAAAGGTACTTCATCATTCTTAATTTCTAAATTTTTATAAATCATAGCAACAAATTCACACATATTAACAAATTTCATACATGGATTTAAAATAGCACCAACTAAGTAAATAGGTGGAATCGGAAAAAAATATTTTTTGAATTTTTCGATCATTTTAGTGATAGCTTCCGAGTAACCTCTTTTAAGCTTATATTCACTAAGCAATATAGAGAGATCGGCTATATAAGCTAAAATATTAGAAGCAGTAGGATAATAAGCACCGAAAAATTCAACAGTAGCTAAATAAAATGAGTTTAAAAAATCAACAACATCTTTAATTTTTCTCCAATCGGCTTCTTGTAACATAAGTTCAGGAAATTCGCTAGCATATTGGTTAAAAGTCGTAGTAATAGGAACTTTATAAATATAGCAAGTATTTAAAAAATTAAAAGTAGAAATCCACCAAGTGTCTATTTCTTCAAGCATTAATCTTGGTCTAAGATTATTGTCCTTACATTTTCTTTTAATTTCAGTAAGTCTAAGCTTTCTATTATTTCCTTGAATAAAGCCAACTGCATGCCTAATTTTTTCAATCACAGGTTCAAAAAAATCAAGACCATCTTTTACAATTAGATTGTATATATGACAAGCACACCTAACATGAAAAATTTTTACACACGGAGGAGTAAGCATAATTTTTAAATCATCAATAGCAGCGGTGTTGTTAGATGCATTATCAAAAGCCATACATAAAACTTTTTCATTAAGACCATAATAATCTGTAACCACTGAGATAGATTTAGAAATAAAATCCGCAGTATGCCTACGATCTTCATCATATTGAAATGCCAAAATACGTTTTTGCATGAAAAAATTACTATCTATCCAATGACAAGTAATTGTTAAATAATCATTTTTATTAACCGTACGACCAAGATCAGAAGTAAGAGAAACTCTACATGGAAGATTTGTTAATAACCAACGTAAATAAAATGCATATTGTCCATGTAGTCTAAAAATATCTGATCGACAAGTACTTCTAGGAATACCGGTAAACATTGGGTTATAAATAGATTGTATGTAATGAACAAAAGCATCAGAAGAAGCAAACGTGAAAGGCAAACAACTCAATGCTATCATTTTCGCTAACTCTTCACGGTCTTTCTTTTTATTATACGTCCCAACTAATTTACCAGTATGTGGGTTCATTTTAGTTTGTCTATGTGTTCCACCAGCCCCACCTTGTTCTAAAAGTTCTTCCCAACCTACATGATCGGTTCTCAAATGTCTCATCAATTGACCCGTCCCTCCGGAATTACCCCCGGTCTTAGGCTGATATTGTTTATGACAAAGATTGCATTCAACAAGAGTTGTTCCTTCTAATTTAGTATAAAATTCCCATGCAACACTAGTTAATTTACGGGGCTTTCTAGGCCGTGGAGGAAGATTAGGAGTACGAGATTGAGCATTATCAATAACGGGACTAGTGGGTTCATCATCATCACCATCATCATCATCATTATTATTATTATTATTATGTACACTTACGTCAACTTCATTTTCTTCTTCAATTCCATAATTTTCTTGTGCCTCAAAATAATTCATATCATGTGCATCCACAGAAATATCTCGTTCTCCTATCTCACTAGGTGATGGTGGAGGCACACGAGAATAATTATTTCTACCGCTTGTACTACCTCTACCAGAAGTGATTTTTTTCTTACTACCACTACTACTTCCGGGACATAAATTTTTAACACTTTTACCAAGTCGTCTTACTTTATCCATTTTATAAATTAAATTAATAAATATTAAATACGCAAAAATTAATACAAAAAGATATTCAACAAACAATATACTAATTAAAAGTAAGAGATAGAACGATTATACCAAATTATCGGAGACAAACAAGTAATTAAGCAACCGTAAATTGATGAATTGAACACTTGAACTTTTTCCAACTTGATGTTGTTGATAGCAAAATAATAAAGTAGATATTGCTAGAAATCAATAGAGAAAATCAGAAAATTGAGAGAGAATGAGAAGTATTTTGTAATAAAAATGATGAAATTTAGAAGGTATTTATATATGAAAAATGGGTGAATTTTTAAAATGGAGAAGAATTGAACGTTGTCCCAAACGGCATTGTAACCGTCGGACCAACGTTCAACAAGCTGAAAATGTGAATTGTTGAATTGACAAATGACAATTCAGCATAGCCTTTTCAGGCTATTCAACATAGCCTTTTTAGGCCCTAAAAACGGCAGGCCTAGCCTAGGTGACAGGCGACCCATGTGCCTTGGCCTGTCATTGCGTCAGCCCATTTACATTACAGCCAATATATATATAAAAAAATAATTAAATAGTCGGGCTGGTCCGGTGCACCGGTGGGCCAGGTCCGATCTACCGGATTGCCAGGCCTGGACGACCCAGCCTACGATCCGGCCCACGAACCCGGGAACTGTAGCCGGTCTCCCCCAAAAATATCCGGACAAATAATTGGGCCGGTCTAACCGGTCCGGTCCGGGTCAGACCGGCCCAGTTGACAAGTTTACCCAAGTGTACTTTAACAGATATAAAGTCATGTTTCAAACTCTTTAAAATTATAAAGAGCACCTCAACCCCACACCATTGCCACCTTTTATTCTATTTTCTGAACCCTAATTGTAAAAAATAAAGCAAAAAAAAAAAGAAATTTAGTCTCTTAAATTAAGTTTTTAAAGTGGGCTTTTTGCCAAATCTTCTCTTAAAACTCAACAATTTATATGTCGCGTTAAAAACTGGGTTCTTAAATGCTCCATCCACACCTAAATAATTACCCACCCTACCCACCACCAAAAGAACCTCTCGCTCCTTCACTGAAGTTTTCCTTTAGGACAGTTGTAAAAACTAGCATATAAATTATTCTGTAAACTTAATTACATGAATGTGTTGGGATCAAAATCGAGATGGCGTCATGCGAAAGCTATTAATTGCAAATAATCAAGGCGATAAATCAGATGACACATAAAACTATACTTAAAAAGTATATTATTGATAATGTTTGGTCAAACGACCAACATATTATGAAAACTAATATAAAAGAAAATATTAAAACTATAGAGAGAAAATCTCCCCCTAAGCAAAACTCTCAAATCCTAAAGGACTAAATTGTGAATGCTATTGTGTTGTGATTTGAGAAGAGGATCATCAATTTATAGAAGTCCAAACTTTTCCTCCAAGAAACGGTTAACCAATTATGGAAGAATTATTTTCCTACAAGGAAACCTTTTCCATCAAGAAAACCTTTCAAGGTAAAACACAATTATGGTATAATTCAGTAAAATAGGAAATTCAGGGCAAACCCTAACAAATATCCCCTTGGCCTGAATTTTCTGGCAAATTTAATCTTCTTCTTCTTCTTCACATCATTTTCATCACTGCTGCTTGCCATGGTTAAAAATAAGATTTAAAATATTGTGGTTAAAAATGGTTTTAAAATATTTTATTTTTATTTTTAAAGATGCAACAGCATGTATGTTGAAAATATGGTTGAATCTTGATACTCCTTCTCCACATGTAGTGTCTGGACAAAAATCTTCATTATCATCAAATTGGTTGCAAGTTGATTTGAAATCGCCTTAAACCTATCTTCAACCTCGTTCAACCATCGGCTCATTGAACCATTGAATCGTTGGATCGTTGAACCCTTTGGATCGTCCGGCTCTTGATACCACTTGTTGGGATCGAAATCGAGATGGCGTCATGCGGAAGCTATTAATTGCAAATAATCAAGGCGATAAATCAGATGGCACATAAAACTATACTAAAAAAACATATTATTGATAATATTTGGTCAAACGACCAACATATTATGAAAACTAATATAAAAGAAAATATTAAAATTATAGAGAGAAAATCTCCTCCTAAACAAAACTCTCAAATCCTAAAGGACTAAATTGTGGATGCTATTGTGTTGTGATTTGAGAAGAGGGATCTTCAATTTATAGAAGTCAAAACTTCTCCTCCAAGAAACGGTTAACCAATTGTGGAAGAATTATTTTCCTACAAGGAAACATTTTCCATCAAGAAAACCTTTCAAGGTAAAACACAATTATGGTATAATTCAATAAAGTAAAAAATTCAGGGCAAACCCTAACAAATATCCTCTTGGCTTGAATTTTTTGGCAAACTTAATCTTCTTCTTCTTCTTCACATCATTTTCATCACTGCTGCTTGCCATGGTTAAAAATAAGATTTAAAATATTGTGGTTAAAAATAGTTTAATAATATTTTATTTTTAATTTTAAAGATGCAACAGCATGTATGTTGAAAATATGATTGAATCTTGATACTCCTTCTCCACATGTAGTATCTGGACAAAAATCTTCATTATCATCAAATTGGTTGCAAGTTGATTTGAAACCGCCTTAAACCTGTCTTCAACCTCGTTCAACCATCGGCTCATTGAACCATTGAATCGTTGGATCGTTGAACACATTGGATCGTCCGGCTCTTGATACCACTTGTTGGGATCGAAATCGAGATGGCATCATGCGGAAGCTATTAATTGCAAATAATCAAGGCGATAAATCAGATGACACATAAAACTATACTAAAAAAGCATATTATTGATAATATTTGGTCAAACGACCTACATATTATGAAATCTAATATAAAAGAAAATATTAAAACTATAGAGAGAAAATCCCCCCCCCTCCTAAATAAAACTCTCAAATCCTAAAATACTACATTGTGGATGCTATTGTGTTGTGATTTGAGAAGAGGGATCTTCAATTTATAGAAGTCCAAACTTCTTCTCCAAGAAATGATTAACCAATTATGGAAGAATTATTTTCCTACAAGGAAACCTTTTCCACCAAGAAAACCTTTTAAAGGTAAAACACAATTATAGTATAATTCAGTAAAAAATTCAAGGAAAATCCTATCAGAATGGAGTCGATATACACAAAAAGGGGAGAAAAAAAGAAGAAGATAAAAACGGTTCCTTTAACCTTTTGATAGAACCTTAAATTAATTTTCTTATTAATTCTTATGATGACAGTGAAAATTTAACAATTAGAGGAAAATCAAAATCGGACCCAGAAGTCCATTTAATAAATGGGAAAAAACTCATATATACTATATTAGATATAATATTACAACTTATACCAATAGATTCTAGTTTTCAATACCTACCATAAGTTTTTTAACAAAACCTACCAACTTAATAAAATTCGGAAAAAAAAAATGACAAAACAACAAAAAAAAATCAGGTACAACAAAATCCCTAAAAAATGGTTGAGGGATATCAATCAACCCAAAAATATCTCCTACATCTTAAAATCAGCATATCTTCTCTCTCTTATATCTCATATATCTTAATTTTCTTATTTTACTTCTTTCTATTATCATTTTAGTTGATATCAACCTTTATACTTAATAAGATTTGAAAATTATCAAATTATCACGCCATAGATATCAAATTGTACATCGATTTCATACATTGAAAGTTAAGAATATGAAAAATCATTTTGTATATGCAATGAATATACAATCTGGTGGTATAATGCTTTTATGTACCTATTAGTTTTATACCATATATATATATATATATCGAAACATTATGAAAATAAATTACATTTTATGTATATAATTGGTATACCAACTATTTTCAATGTAGGTATACTATAGTCATTATATTAATCAATGGATATTAGCATAGAGTGTCTTAGATAATACTACACAAAAATCACATTATATACTTGAAATTATTCATTTTGATGTAATTTATTATAACCTATAATGAATTTTAGAAGAGAAAAGAAAAATATTTATGAATTGGAGAGAGAAAAATTAATTTAGTTGAATAATGATAATTGTAAATCTCTAAATTTAAGCCTAATAAATCAATTAGAAAATAAAATTTGAATAAATATAGAAATAAGACTAAGAGAGAGAAGAAAATTTTTGTTTTGTAATTATCTTCCTTAGTTATAATGAGTTATTAATGGGTCTCATTTTGAATTTGTTCCTTAATTAAATAGTATTAAAAAAAATTATAATTAAATATAATAAAAAAATGATACAATAACTAATTTTTAGATTCTGGTATGACTTGTAATTAAATTTGGTATTTTAATAATTTTAAAAGAGATAATATATATATTATAATAAAGAGTCTTAAACTATTATCTAGAATAATTTTCTCTTAATAAAAGTAGAAGAAGTCTTTACATGGCCAGGCCCAAAAGTGACCTGGCTCAAACAGAAAAGGAAATAAGCAACAACAAATATTCATAGCATAGTGATAAAAGAGCTGCAAAAAGGGAAAGTGAAGAGATAGTCTCTAGTCCCTAAATCGTCGAATTGAAGCTTCAAGCTCATTTTCATGGTGATTTCAGACCTCCAAGGTGCGCGTTGGTTCCCCTCAGATGGGGTAGCTCTCCGAGGTATCAATTTCTTTTGCTTGAGGTGAGATCTTAGCACCTCTTTCAGCTTGTTGTCTTGAGTGCTATTCCTAGATATTTTAAGCTCTTTATTTCCAGATCGATGGATTGAACCTCGGTTGAGGTTAATACCACCATCAAATCCAGTTAAAAAAAGCTTAAGAATACCTAAGATTGATCTTCTTTACCTGGATGCAGATGTAGAGATTCTGGATAGGTAGATCTCTTAATACGAAGACTATGCTACCTCAGACTTGATTGGATATCGAAGATATACCCAAAGTTCTCAGAGGTGCGGATATCTAAATCAGTGAAATTTCTTCAGTCTAGGGAGTCATATGTGTTCATATTAATTACTCAGCATATCTAGTGTGTGCTACTTCCCCCTGCAATTATCACCCCTCAAGTACTTATTGTCGATTGTTCTCTGTTGGCACTTAACACGGTTGTTGCTTCCTCTTTGGTTGTTGGTTTGTTGTTGCTGCATATAACTTACATGCTTTCCCTTATGTGTCCATGTCTCTCCTAATGTTTGGCAGACCTTGTTTGTCTAGGATAAGGATTTTTCCCCCCTTGCGAGGTATATCTTGAAATTGATCAATTTGATAATCACTTGCAAAAGAAAATACAAGATTAGCAAAAAAATCAGCAAAAATATTTCCCTCCCTAAGGAAGTGTTGTACTCTTGCTGATATAGTCCCCATTATCTCCATTATACATCTAACTTCCACTGCAATACACCAGGGTATCTTGCATTCCCTATTAATCATCTGAATTAGGGCCAAAGAGTCAGATTCAAGTATAACATTGTTAAAGGAGTTATCCCTGCAGAATGATAAACCTTCTCTAATGGCCCTTGCCTCCGCTATTAGATTAGTGGTATCTTGAAGTTTTACACCCTTAGCAACCACTAAGTTTCCATCTGAATCTCTAATGCAGAAAGAAGCAGCACTAGGGCCAGGATTGCCCCTAGATGTTCCATCTGTATTACACTTGACCCAATTTATAGGTGGTGGAAACCATCTCACTACTTTGTATGAATACCCTGGTCTGTACCTCTCCAGATAACCAACCATTTGTGGCCAGTTCATGTTGTCAACGTTGATATGAAACTGCTCCTTGAGAAATTCTTTAGCATGTCAGTCACTTCCCAGATAACTTTACCGGTTGAATATCTCCCCATGGAGCACTGTGTTCCTCCTCTTCCACAAGAACCACATAATTATAATAGGTACTACCTAAAACACCCCACTTATTCCACTATTATCTGCAATGCTCCACCATTTTCTAATATTTTGCTTAAGGTTCAGTAAGAGATTGAATCTTGCTGCTCCAGAGAAATATTTCCAAACAGATTGGGTAATACTCCCCTTCAAGAATAAATGCTCTATTGATTCAACTTCCTCACTATCACAGCACCTACAGAAAGGTGAGATGTTAGAGTTACAGGAATGCATTACCTGTGAAACATGTACTTTCCCTTTCCAGATTCTCCAAGAAAGGAAGGAGAGTTTGAAAGGGAGATTTTTGCACCACAACCTTTTCAGGTCAACATTAACATCCTCTTTGTGTCTCAATAACTCTCAAGCACTTTTCACACTAAAAAGGCCAGTGCTTGTGATTGTCCACCAAGGTTGGTCCCTATGGTTAATAAGCTTACACAAACCCATGGTATTTTTGACATGCTCCACTATCTTTTTTGAGATATGATGTATCATCTCTTCAAAGTTCCAGCCTTCCTCATTCAGGAACATATTAATATCCCTCATCTGATAGCAGGTATGAACCTCTGATTGATGTTTGAACAAAGGACCTAGATTAGTCCAGTTTTCAAACCAAATACTAGATGTGTCATCTCTTTGTTTCCACCATAACACTTGTTTCAGTGAGTCCCTATTTTCTAGCATATGTTTCCACGCTTGAGACCCACCTTTCCAGTTCACCAAAGCTGGTATTTGTTTCTTGCAATATTTGTTCCAGAAAAAGTTGAACCACAGGTTGTTCTGAGTTCTAAATTTCCACCACAATTTTGCATATAATGCCTGAGAGACTTCAAAAATAGATCTGAACCCTAGTCCTCCTTCATTTTTTGGTATGCAGACCTTACTCCAAGCTGCCCAGTGTTTGCTTCTTCCTGATTCCTTATTACTCCAAAAGAATTTAGCAAAATAACTATTGTTTCTGCAACCTTTCTCTAGAAAGAGAAATCATACTCCATCACAACTGATGATGAACTCCCCTTTTTGTGGATTGCCACAATCTCTTCATCCTACAGATACCCAATGAACTCCATCAATATATATATGCCAAAAACAAATTATTGATAAAAGAGAAAGATTTCCATATTCATATTAAAGTATTTTCTCATGTCAGTCTTGACTGATCTCTATGCTAATACACTGCCCAAAATGTTACCCAAAATTAAGTATAAGAAAAACCCATTTGTAAAAATTACTCCCTCCGTTTCTAAATAAGTAATTGTTTAGCCTTTTTTATTATATTCCTAAATAAGTGGTGTTTTAGATAATCAAGAAGACAATTATAATGTTCTTCGAATTTTACCTTTCTTTAAATAAATAAAGTTTTACAAAACCAAGAAACTACTAAAGAATTAGTACATTCTTTTAAAAGTATTTATCAAAGGCAAATTAGTAAAAGTATTGTTTATTTTCTAGAAATGAGTAATTTCTTAAAGGATATACTCAAGCTAAAAAAACCACATACTTATTTAAGAATGGAGTGATTATCCAAATTCCATCAAGATAAGGATCATGAAAACATATTTTTAGTTTAAAATCAAAAGATAAAAAAATATTTTGGTACATTCGACATATTTTATAGTTTAAAATCACATGATATATAAGTCTTTTTTTTTTAACTTTGTATCAAGTTAAAACTGGACAAACAAAGTTTGAAACTGAGGGGTACTAGTTTTTTTACCCACAAAACGCAGGAAGAACAAGGTTCATGCAACAACAAAGGTCAAATTATTTGGTTTTTGGGTTATGTTAAATTCAACCTTTTCGATACTGCTAAGAGCAGATTCGGGACAAAACGTGGGTTTGGAAGAAACATTTGCAAGATTTTGGTTTTGTCCAGTTATCTGCTCCACATGACTAAAGTCACCCTCTCTATTGACAGATTAAAAAAATAAGTTAGAAAATAAAATGATAAAATTAAAGAGTCAAAGATATATGTAAAAATGTGATATCTTCAGTACATTTCCCAACCAATGTGGGATTTTCACCCACTCTAACACCCTTCTTCATGCCCGGATAGACCTGACTATGATACCATGTAACACCTGAGCCTAATTCAACCCCAAAAGTTAGCTCATGAGGAAATGATTGCCCAAGTCTATATAAACAGACCGTTAGTCCATTCCCCAATCAATGTGAAACTTTTACCACTCTAACAATATACATATACATGGTTGTTGCAGACAAGTAGGTCAGCTTGCTGAGAAGCATGAGTTGTTGGTCACCAAATTTGGCCTCGAGGAGAGCTCAGAATTGGTTTTACAATTTGTAAATCCGTAGGGACCCATTCGAAATTGACAGTGATCATCTCCAAATGCTACTAAATATAAATATATATTTTTTTCATGTATATGTTAAATTGTTAATAAATTTTATACATTTTGTTACAAATATAAATATTTTTGTTAGATGTAAGACTTTTGCATTTGTAATTTTTTTAAGAAAGACAAAATAAAAAAAATGTGTATACGCAACTTTAATACATGATTCTCTGTGTACTTGTTCTTAAATACATGATTCAAGAGTGAACATCGAAAAGTCATGACATATCACGTACGTACTTTCTTCTCGCTCGAGGCAAATCAAGAAAAATGTCTTTAAAAAATGGGTATGATACCAACCCATATTAAGCAATTATTATAACATCATTCTCATAATAATTAACAACATCAATGAGTATGATCCTTCAATTGTTCACCTGGTGGAGAGTCTTAGCTTGTTCTTGGCTTCTCAATCTACATTTCAATGAAGGCCTTCTACTCGGATTGCTCACCATGTTAAGAGACTTTAATTTCTTGTGTAAACAGATGTAAGAGGAATTTCTTTTGCCTTCTGAAATCCAAACTCTGCAGCTAACATGTTAGCATGTTTCCAATTGCTGAAAACCAAATTTAGTCGGCAACTGAAAAAAGTTCTCTCATGAGCTTAAAATTTGCGGAAGAATGCAAATAGCAGTAAGATGCTAGCCTTAAAGAGGCATTCCTCACAACATGCACCTAAATATCATGAAATGAACAGAAGTAAAAAATTGATTTAACCCCTTGCAAGCTTTTAAAGGATTTTCTTCCTTCTCAATAATTCTGTTATATCTGCTGTCATTGTCTTATATTTCCATCCACTTTCACTGTCAATGTGTGTTGCACAGCTTTGTTGACTAATATGTTCAAAACTCAGTGTCTAACCTCTAATCCATCGCGATCATTAGATGCAACTAATTTTCACAAGTAGTTCAAAAGATGATACAGATGTAGTACAGTCTTCTCCTCTTCATTTTAAGCACACACAAGTACTTCTTACGGTGTGTAAGATTTTAAATTGAACAAATTGAAAGAGGAGTCTACGCAACACATACATGATGCATTCTTCACATTGGATCAAACAAAGAAAAAACATGATGTTTTCTGGGCATGTTTATAAAATACTCAGTGTATTCTTTTTTTTACCGAGTTATCAATCATATTATCCGCCGTCAGAAAAACAGTTTCACAATTATGTAAATTTTGATGGGAGATATATAAAAATCTTAAAATTAATCTTTTAGGAAAATGTCTAATATATTTTCCTTTCAAAATCCACCTAATTGATTGTGATTTTATATCTTTTCTCATTGCACATATTTGACTACTACAGCTTGGGAAAAAATAGAAATATACTTCGAAAGTAGCGCGTTTGTACTCACTATATATGATTCCCAGACCGCTTCTGTCCATTCAAACCCAAGTATTTCTAACCTTCCCTTACGTTCTTCATTTTATCGTCACTGCAAACGCAATCCACCATTAAAGTGATTGTAGCACAAATATGACATAAAATATTCAATGAAGCATAAAAGAAGGATACCTTTAGGGCTCCCAAAATATTAAAGTAATTTACAGTGAACAAAATATTGTTAAAGCATTATATCAAGAGAGCAGATATACAAGGAGCTACTACTGCATAGACTCAAAAAAGTTAGCAAAATTTTTCATTCTTTTTAAAATCTCAGTAATACTATATCTTCTTTTTTTTTTAATCAATTTTACTATCACAAAGCAAGAAAATCTGGTTTTGTGTATTTTGTGAAAAGGAGAATTCTGCAAGATAAAGTGTATAATAGCAGTATACCAACCATGAAATTTAAAAGCAAGAATTATTCCAACCGATAAAGTTGAAGATGTTAATAAACATTGGGAACTAATAACAACACTTTTTGCTACGAGCTTGACTAAGCAGGAGAAGATATAAAAAATGCCCCTACAATAAAAGAACTTAAGATTACAAACAATAAAACGCTAAACTATTGACTCCCCACAGAAACACAAATAACAAAATTAAAGAACCAAAAATCACAAAAACAAAGAAATTACTTTAGATTACAAAAATAAAAGGTTAAACTATTGACTCCCTGGAAAAACACAAATAACAAAATTAAAGAACCAAGAATCACAAACAAAGAAATTTTGACAACAAACGAATCAGAATTCATAAATTAATTTATGCCTTGAAGAAACAGAAACTTCACAAGAAAATCTGTCAGATAACTGATTTAAGGAAAAATAATACCAAACATGTATCCATCTCCTAATTTGCCAAATTATCCTCAATTGGTCAAAAGAATTAGAGTCATAAAATGGGAGACGGGTAACTCAAAGAAATATCTTTTGGATATCCTAACAAAGGAAAAAGGAACGTAACATTGACAAAATACGAAGAAGTACTACAAAACTTAAAATGTATAATCTGATATTTTACTTGTAGTTCCTGATCAGAGTAGTAGGTCACTAACGGAGTTCTTACTTATCACGACCTAAATCGCCGAGAGTGGCACTCACCCAAACCCACGGATGAGCGAACCAATTAACCAACCAATACTTATCAAATCTAACAGCTCAAAACCAATTGCATTAAATAAAACTAAGATTTCATAACCAAAAATAATAATGCTAGAAATTCTGCAAAAAATTACCCCTAGAATCTGAAAGTCGTGTACCAAAACATCTACTAATGTCTAGAGTGCGGGGATGCAACCCCAAAAACAAAGGAGTCTAAGTCCAAAATAATGGACTAGAAGTAAACTAGATGAAATCATGGTAGCCCGGAAGAAGCAGCTCACCCTTGGATTCTGAAAACGTCGGAACTACAACTGAAGTCTGAAAGTCAAGAGAGGGGGTGAATTTAAAAATTATTTCCACCAAGTCGACTGTGACTATGCACTAGTCGACTCACCTGCAAATTAGTCTAATAGACAGAATATGATAGCTTATATAAAAGCAGAAAGTAATGAGAGACACGATATTTTTATACTGGTTCGGATCACCAATATGGTGCCTATTCCAGTCCCCTTGGGTTTCAAGAGTTTCCTTTTGAGCTTCTTGATGAGATGTGTTTACAACAATCTTTCATTGACAATCTCGGATTGTCTTCTTCTCTAGTTCTACGACACAACCTCTTCTTGTATAATTGGTACATAATTTTTCTTTTTCTTTTTGACTACAATTGTAGACTCAAAGAGTACAGAGCATTATGAAAGATAAAAGCTAAACAATGATCTAGTTCAAGAGAAGTTGCATAACTTCTTCATCTGACACTGTTGGCTTTTATACTTTGGAGGGTAGGTTTGGTGTAGCTCTTCAAAAGGAAAACCCAAGGAAATTCATTAAATCAATGATTATTGATGAGAATCTTTGATTGAGTAAATCATGTCCATATCAGATATGTCCATGATATTACTTTCATTTGTGAAATGAAAGATCCTTGATTCGATCCATCCCATATCTTGAGATATCTATCTTCCTTGTATAATGTTTGATCTCCTTGACTTGTGGACTTCATTGTGAACTTGATCTCTATACATATCTTCCTTCCTTGTGTGGATTATTCAGTCAAGGATTGACATTTAGTCAATCCAAGATATCCACTGCTCTATTAAGTCAATCAACGATACTTAATAAGAAGTTGTAATATCCTTGATTTCTCTTTCTTCCTTGTACAGCTTGTTAGTTGTCAGATATGTCCATGATTCTTCCTTCCATTGTGATCGTGATAGACTTCCTTGTTAGGATGCTTGATTTGATTTGACTTCTTTGGAATCTTCATGTAATTGATGTGGGTCAGTCATAGCTAGCAGTGTGCTGAATGACTTGATATACTTTCCTTGTTGTCTAGAGATTATCCTGTTGTCTTTCCTTGTAGGCTTAAGATCTGCGGGATTTTTTCCTCCTTGATTTCGAGATTTGCTCAATCCTCTTGCCTTTTGTGCCTTTTTGATTTGGCTTCATTGGTAGTACTTGTTATTTCCTGTAATAGAGTAGATGATTAGACTTGGTCATTATTAAAATAAATCCTAGGAGGCTAACAATCTCCCTCTTTTTGTTAATTAATGACAAAAATAAAGATATAAATTTATATGTAGTTGACTTCCCTGTTCAGTTGGTTAGCTCCCCCTGTCTTGGTGCTCCAATGCTTAGCTCCCATTTGCTTTTTGAATTTGTGAGTATATTTTCTCCCCCTTTGGCATAATAAAAAAGAACACAAAGAGCAAATAGCACAGAACAGATAGCACATACCAAATAATATATAAAGGGTCATAAGAAGAAACTGATAAAGGAAGAGCAGATAGAGTTAGGGGTATAAGAATGGCAGGAGAATTAATTAAAACAGGTAATTTCAAGACAATTTCTAAGGAAACAAAATCTTTCTTTCAAAAAAGGTTTGGTAAAAATATCAGCAAATTAATTTTTAGAATTAATAAATTCAAGCACAAAATCTCCATTTTTAATATGGTCTCTAATAAAATAATGCTTAATATTTATATGCTTAGCCCTAGAATGATGCATAGTATATTTAGAAAGACTAATTGCACTGGTGTTATCACATAAGATTGGAACAAATTCAAAAGATAATTCAAAATCAAGTAATGGATGCATCATCCATAATAATTGAGTACCATAACTACCAACTGCAATGTATTCAGATTCAGGAGTAGAGAGAGCTACGGAAGTTTGTTTCTTGTTGTGCCAAGATATTAGTGCTTTCCCAAGAATTTGGTACGTTTCGCTAGTACTTTTTATATCAATCTTATCATCTGTAAATCTGCATCTGAATAACCAATTAGTTCAAAATTAGATGAGTGAGGATACCAAAGTCCAAGCTCTTGGGTTCCAATGAGATATCAAATTATTCTTTTGATGGCCGATGGGATTCTTTGGGTGCTGATTGAAATCTAGCACATTTGCAGATGCTGAACACGATATTTGGGCGGCTTGCTATTAGATATAGCAGAGATCCTATCATCTCTCGATATATCTTTTCATCTACGTCCTTTCCTGGTGCATCTATTTCTAATCATGTGGATGGACTCATAAGGGTTCCAAAAGCTTTTCCTTTTTCTATTCTGAACTGCTTTATGAGTTCTTTTGTATACTTGCTTTGACCGATGAAGGTTCCACGTGATGACTGTTTGATTTGTAGTCCAAGGAAGAATGTGAGTTCTCCCATCAAGATCATTTCAAACTCTCCTTTCATAAGATTTACAAAATTCTCACATAGAAATGGGTTAGAGCTACCAAAAATAATATCATCGACATATATTTGAACATTAAGAATGCTAGCATCTAGCTTTTTTGTAAAAAGAGTGGTATCAATTTCTCGTTGAAATTCATTACTTAGTAAGAAGTTACTAAGTCTGTCATACCAAGCCTTGGGGGCTTGTTGAAGATCATAAATGTCTTTAGATAGTTTAAAAACATAATCACGATAAGATGGATTTTCAAAGCTTGGAGGTTGTTTAACGAAAATTTCTTCTTTAATGAAACCATTTAAGAAAGCACTTTTAACATCCATTTAAAAAGCTTAAAGAATTTAAAAGGGGCATAGGCTAACAATATACGAATAGATTCTAACCTTGCTACCAGAGCAAAAGTTTCATCAAAGTCAATACCTTCCTGTTGTGAGTAGCCTTGAGCTACTAGTCTTGTTTTTTTTTCCTGATTACCTTACCTTCTTCATTTAGCTTGTTCTGAAATACCTATTTCGTGCCAATCACAGAGTGATTGTTTGGTCGTTTGACAAGAGTCCATATTTGATTTCATTCAAATTGATCCAGTTCTTCCTTCATGGCATGTATCCATGATTCATCTTCTAAATCTTCATTTATTTATTTTGGTTCAAGTTGAGAAATGAGAGATATTGAGGCTTATTTTCGTAATGATGCTCTAGTCTGCATTTTCTCAGCTGGATCTCCAATAATGAAGTCATTTGGGTAACTTACATTATGTCTCCATTCTCCGGGAACATTTATTTTAACTGGATCTGTGATATTCGATTCATGCTCAGGCATAGTTGACTCTAGTATCTTGACTGGATTAGTAGAATGATTTGATTTTTGAGGAGTCAACTTCTGTACCTGTTCATTATCAATATTGAAACTACTAGAAGTCTGAATACTTGGGTTAGAATCATCAAAAACTACATGAACAGATTCCTCAACACTTAGAGTTCTTTTATTGAAAATTCTAAAAGCACGACTAGAAGGAGAGTAACCCAAAATATACCTTCATTGTTTCACGGATCAAACTTAACCAAATTATTTTTACCATTATTATGGATGAAGCACTTGCATCCAAAGGGATGAAAACAGCCAATGTTAGGCTTCTTTCTTTTTCACAGTTCATATGGAGTCTTCTTTAAGATAGGTTTGATTAGACACCTGTTTAGGATGTGGCAAGTTGTGCATACAGCTTTAGCCCAGAAGTAATCAGGTAGACCTTGTTTGTGCAGTAGAGTTCTAGCAGTGTCTTGAAGTGATCTGTTCTTTCTCTCCACTACTCTATTTTGTTGGGGTGAGAGAGGTGATGAGAAGTTCTGAGTGATGCCTTGCTTTGAGTATAGGTATTCAAAGACGTTGTTCTCAAACTCTCCTCCATGGTCACTGTGAATAGTAGAGATGAAATAACCTGCTTCTCTTTGAACTTTTCTATAAAACACTTCAAAGTTAGCAAAAGCTTCATGTTTGTGAGAAAGAAAAATAACCCAAGTAAATCTGGAAAAATATTCAACAATGACAAAAGCATATTTCTTTCCTCCAATACTAGCAGTCCTGATGGGACCAAAGAGATCCACGTGAAGAAGTTGGAGGGGTTTGGTTGTGCTCACGATATATTTGACCTTGAAGGAAGTTCGAGTCTGTTTGCCAAGTTGGAAAGCATCACAAATGTGATCCTTTTCAAACTTTAGCTGAGGCAAACCGATTACAAGTTCAAGTCTAGAAAGCTTCTCAATAGCATGCATGCTTGCATGTCAAGTTTTCTATGCCATAATCAAGGATCACAAGATAAAGCAGTGAGACAGGTTAAAGTAGGTAAATCAACATTATTTAAAACATAAATGTTTTCAACCCGATCTCCTATTATGGAAATGTTCTTTGCTACATTGCTGATAGTGCATCTAATAGCATTGAAGAGCACATCAAATCCTGCTTCACATAGTTGACTAATGCTGAGAAGATTATGCTTGAGCCCATCAACTAAGTATACTCCAATTAAGTCACATGTGGGACTTATAGTTGTAGATCCAACTCCTACTAATTCTTCTTTAGCATTATCTCTGAATCTCACATATCCACCACTAATATCTTTTACTGATTTGAAATTCTCCTTTTGCCTGTCATATGTCTAGAACACCCACTTTCTATTACCCACATACCCTTTTTGTATGTCTTTCTGGAGTGTTCCTACAAAATAAGTAAATCAGTTTCTTTTAGGTACTCAAGTATTTTTCTTGATGGTTAGTGTTGTTATCTTTAGGTCTCTAAACCCATTTTCCAGGATGATTTCTTCTACAGTTAAAAGCTTTGTGACCAATTTTTCCACAAGTAAAGTATGTAGATTTATAATGACTGAAAGAACTTTTGGCAGAGCGAGAGCCATTTGAGGAGTTTGAAAAGTATTCATTTTTTGATTCTTTTGAGAAGATATGTGAGTTTTAACTGAGCATTGACTGGGTGATTTCTTTGGATTGTTTAAATGCATCTTAACTTCACCAAGTTCTTCCTCAAGCAAGGCTACTTCAATTTGACTTGCTTCAAGAAGAATTTGCCAGTCCTTGTTTCTATAGCAAGCTTATTGTATTCATCAATAAGCTTCTGGAGATCGTCGGTAACCAAATCAAGAGAGGTTTGAATATTTGAGCAGTTTGGACAATCAGGGTATCTTACCTCGCTTACTTCACCGATAGACATGAAGCAAATATTGGAAATTTCAGTTGATTCATCTTCTGAGGCTTCTTCACCGCTCCAGGCTCCAAAGTTCTTTGAACTGTTGTTCTTCTGAATACCTTTCCTTTTCATCTTCGGACAGTTTGGCTTGATGTGTCCTGGTTTGCCACAGTGGTAACATCTGTCGTCATTCCTTGGATATTTATTTTCTTTATTGTTTGATTGCGATTTCTGGTGCTTTTATCTCAACATATGTCTAACTCCTCTATTGATTAGAGCTAGTGCTTCATTTCATTCCTCGTCAATTGCTTCCACTGTATCTTCCTGAGATATTGCATTAAAAGCAACATTTTTCTTCTTTTCCTCCTTGAGATGCCTGTTGATATGATTTTATTCGTAGGCCATCAAATTTCCTTGTAGCTTGTCATAAGTCATGTTTTCTAGGTCTCCATCTTCAAAGATGGTGACCTTAGTTTCCCAGATCATAGGAAGACTTTTGATGAGTTTCCTGACTTGCAGTCCATTTGAATAGACCATTCCCAGAGATTTAAGTTCTCCTACGATTTTGCTGAATAGTGAAAACATTTTTCAATAGATTCTTCATCTGCCATTTTGAACAGTTCATATTCGTTTACCAGGGCACTGATCCTAGCTTCCTTCACTTTAGTAGTTCCTTCATATGTAACCTCTAGTTTGTCCCACATTTCCTTTGCAGTTTCACAGGTGGAGATCTTGTCATATTCTGATATGCTAACTGCACAATATAGCAAATTTATAGCCCTAACATTAGTTTGAATTATCTCTTATTGTTTCTTTGTGATTTCAAAGGTTTCCAGATCGACTTTGCTTGTCGAATCTTTTGTTGTGATTCCAGGATTAGGTTTTGGTGCTTTCTTTATCACAACCCAGGCTTGGAAATTATTTGCTTGCACAAAGATTTTGAATCTTTCCTTCCAGTGAGAATAGTATTGTCATTTGAAGTAGGGAGGTCTATTTGATGATTGTCTTCCTTGCAGTATTGCTCCGGGAATTTTGTATGCTGCCATTTGATATTTTCTCACATGCTGTTCGGCACTTGGATGTGAGACCTGCTCTGATACCAATTAAAAGTCAAGAGGAGGGGTGAACTAAATTTTTTTTCCCACCAAGTCGACTGTGGCTACGCACTAGATGACTCACCTGCAGGTTAGTTTAATAGACAAGATATGATAGCTTATATAAAAATAGAAAGTAATTAGAGACACAATATTTTTATACTGGTTCAAATCACCAATATGGTGCCTATTCCAGTCCCATTGGGTTTCAAGGATTTTCTTTTGAGCTTCTTGATGAGATGTGATTACAACAATCTTTCTTTGACAATCTCAGATTGTCTTCTTATCTAGTTCTACGACATAACCTCTTCCTGTATAACTAGTACTGATGTTTTTTTTTTCTTTTTGATTACAATTGTAGACTCAAAGAGTACAGAGTATTATGAAAGATAAAAGCTAGACAGTGATCTAGTTCAAGAGAAGTTGCATAACTTCTCCATCTGATGACGTTGGCTTTTATACTTTGGAGGGTAGGTTTGGTGTAGCTCTTCAAAAGGAAAACCCAAGGGAATTCATTCAATCAAGGATCATTGATGAGAATCCTTGATTGAATAAATCATGTCCATATCAGATATGTCCATGATATTACTTTCATTTGTGAAATGAAAGATCCTTGATTCGATCCATCCCATATCTTGAGATATCTATCTTCCTTGTATAATGTTTGATCTCCTTGACTTGTGGAATTGATTGTGAACTTGATCTCTATACATATCTTTCTTCCTTGTGTGGATTATTCAGTCAAGGATTGACATTTAGTCAATCCAAGATATCCACTGCTCTATTAAGTCAATCAACGATACTTAATAAGATGTTGTAATATCCTTGATTTCTCTTTCTTCCTTGTACAGCTTGTTAGTTGTCAGATATGTCTGTGATTCTTCCTTCCAATGTGATCGTGATAGATTTCCTTGTGAGGATGCTTGATTTGATTTGCATTCTTTGGAATCTTCATGTGATTGATGTGGCTGAATCACAGCTAGCAGTGAATGACTTGATCTACTTTTCTTGTTGTCTAGAGATCATCCTGTTGTCTTTCTTTGTAGTCTTAACATCTGCGAGATCTCCTCCTCCTTGATTTCGGGATTTGCTCAATCCTCTTTCCTTTTGTGTCTTTTTGATTTGGCTCCATTGGTACTGCTTGTTGTTTTTGGTAATAGAGTAGATGATTAGCTTGTCATTATTAAAATAAATCTTAGGAGTATAACAAGGTCGCGAAGCAGCCACCGGAATATGTCCTTTACGATGAATTTCGATGGAAAAATGAGTTGAAGTCGCCCAAATTTCCCAAATTGCCTCTGCCCAACAAAAGCATCACTCGAATATCTTATTTGATCTTTGATATGGTCAAGCATTTGGTAGTTGGAGAAGTGGGAGGCCTTAAGAGGAATAACCGATGCTAAAATAATAAATCCCAATTTTTTTTGTCTTTTCCAAACCAATCATTATATACAACAGGGATTTATACAATTTTATGATCATGTCATTGTGACTATGGTTATGGAACTCAGATAATACTTCTGAGAAGAGATGGAAGAAAGCTTCAGTGTTTCGAGATTGTTTTTTTTTCACCACTGCTTCTAGATGATACAAATGATCATAATTTTGCTAAGAGACTTTTGATGCACAGGTACCAGGACGATGGTCGACTATTAGATCAGCATATGGCATTGTTGCAATATCAGCAAGAAAATATACACTTTTTGGGTGAGGAGGTATGTGGTTATTAAAAAGTCCAAGATCTTGATCTTGCTGGCAATATGCTTCTCAAACTTTTTGGGGGTTGGGAAGGATGTAGAAATTGGACTTTGGGATGATCTGTTAATAACACATTGAAGTATATTACTCCCTCCGTTTCAATTTGTTTGGCCTATTTTGACTTGATACGAAGTTTAAAAAAGTAAAGAAGACTTTTAAAATTAATGGTCTTAAATTAAACATATGTCAAATATATTAAAAATTCTTAAATCTTGTGGTCTTGAATATGCCATGTGGAAAGTTGGAATTAAAGAGTTTCTAGAAAAGAAAAGAGGCATTCTTTTTTAAACATACTAAAAAGAAAAGTAGGCCAAACAAATTGAAACGGAGGGAGTAATTAGTATAAGTTACGAATGACCTGTTTTTCTTGGAAAAAAAGTACACGTCTAGACATTTATAGGTTGATGGCTTGTATGGGTCCACCGAGGGTCAAGGGACCAGGTCCCTGGACTAGAGTTGCAGTGAAGAGTGAGAAAGTGAAATGACAGAAGTAAAGAACACATTACTTTTACGTGGAAACCTCCTTGCTTAAGGGAGTAAAACCACGACCTACACCTATAGGATTTCACCAACCAATCTTCACTAAACAACTGAGCAACTTAGGATTACAGACTCCAGTAACCCTATGGATTAAACTCTTAATCCACTACACTGTAATAACTCTATTACAATATCAGATGCAATAACTCTACTGCATCACCATAGTATTAACTAACTCTAGCTAATACAACTTCAAACAATCAACTAACTCTAGCTGATGGTTTATAATACGAGAACGCAAATACAAAAGACTCAACTAAAGACAAGAAACAGTTGATATCATCTTGATCACGATCAGGTCCCTTGTTCAGAGAGCTTTTGTTTCTTTTTGAAGAACTTGAGCAGCCTTTGCTTTGAGAGAGTGAAAACTTGGATTTGCAAAAACTAGGTTTTGGCTAAAGTGTCTCATTACTTATAAATGAGAGAGCCAAAAACCTTAACACATTGCTATTGGTCCAGCGGACTTCAAGGACTGCAGGAGCATAGTCCTAAAGCTGCAGAAAGTATACATTACAACTGTACCATGTTGACTGTTCTTCAAGGCCGCTAGAGGTACCTGGTCCCTCTAAGTTTTTGTCAATCATCAAAACTAAAAAGACCATATTACATCATTTTTCCCCTTTTTGATGATGACAAACTAAGTTCCCCCTGTCGTCCTTACCTGGTACCTTTCACACTAAGTTCCCCCTGCCACTGTTACCACTGTTACCTGGTCCCAACACTTGTTACCACTATTACCTAGTCCCAACACCTGTTCCCCCTATCAGCATATCTTCCCCCTTTTGGCATCATAAAAAAAAAGTGAACAGTAAACCAAAAGCAATGACGAGTAACAATGTTAACTCATGCCTCTGGGGAAACACTAACATGAATGAAAGGAGATAGTCAGAGGAAATCAGATGTAAGATAAACAATATAACAAAAGATTCATTTCATTCATTAGGGAAGCATTACAAAAGGTTCCCAAAAAAAAACATCATTAGCAAGACATCATCGAAGTAGACTAAGAACATGAAAGAATTAGAAGGCTAGAACTGAAGAGGAAGCAAGAAAGGGAAAAGTTAGGGTGAATCAGGCCAACTTCTGAAGCAAGAGAGTCATGCGAGTGTTGGCCTCTTCATGAGCATCCAACAGCTTCTGAGTGAGAACCCCGACCTGGTCCCTCAGAGTGGTGACTTCAGAGTTCAGACGAGCATTTTTTTCTTATAGCTTGGAAACTATATCTGAACTGTCACCTGGTCCCTCAGAAGTGGTTTGCATTTGGGCCTTGAGAGTTACAATCTCAGCATCCCGCTGAGCAATGAGTGCAGTTAATCGTTCCAACTCAACAAATGATCGCTTCTGAGAGGCGATCAGATCAGACACAAACGACTTAGAACCAACTCCTCATTCTCTTTCTACATTCATACTCCTTGAGTGTTCCTTTTGTGAACATTTGCTTTCTGGTCCCTTGAACACCCTTTCTGGGACAAATACCAAAGTGTATGAGAACTTTGTGCAACAGATATCCATATCCCAAACTATGTTTCCCGTCCTTCATGGTGATGATTTTCCTCATGTGAGTAAGCATGATTGTTGGGAGACTTATGGGTTGCAGAGTCACCAATGCTTACATGAGAAACAAATCAGAGATACCAGCAATAGTCCTTTTTCAGTGGGGGGGAGAAGAACTTTGTTGATAATTTCAAACACAAGCTGATACTCTCCCTCTATTTGCTTCTTCCCAAGCCTCTTCTTGTTCAGATTCTTCAACTTGCTGATCTCATTCAAGAAGTCGATGGAGGTTGACTGATCCTTCAGGGATTTTAACCCTTCTATTGGTACCTTCAAAATCCGACCAAGTACTGATTCATGCAAAAGGATCTCCACTCCATCAACTGAAGTGGTCAGTGATCCTTCAGCCTTGTTGAAAACCATGTTCACATAGAACTCGATGACTTTTTTCTGGAATAGTACTGGAATGAGGGGTTGGAATAGGTGCTCCAATTTTTGCACTTTGACCATGTCAATCATCTCTGCCATTCCTTTGTGATCACTGATTTCAGGGTCAAAGACTCGATCATTTAACACCCTTTGTTTCTGTAAAAGAGCAATCCGTTGTGCTTGAGTAAGTATCTGCTTCTTGACTTTCGAGGAGGGACCAGGTTCCTCCATTTGGTCTTCCAGATGGTCTCTCTTTCTCTTCGAGCCAGAGAGCACATCCTTCTTTTGGCTAGGGGCTGAATCTTTCTTCTTGTTGGAAACCTTTTTCTTAGGGCTCTTAACAGGGTCCTTTCTTTTTCTTTTGGAGTGGAAGTTACAGTCTTTTTCTTAGAGGCTTTCCCTTTGGAGAGAGATTTTTTCCTCACATTTTGTACACCTTTGACAATATCATTTTCTTCATCAGATTTCCTTTCCTCTTGCAAATCTACCAACTTTTCTGGTTCAGGATCATCTGAGATAACTGTCTTCCTTAACTTCCTCACTTTCTTAGTGCTTTTCTCATTTTCCTTTATGGAAGTTGCCATACGTTGTTCAATCATACTTCGAGTACCAGGTACTTTACGTGGTCCCTGCGAAGATGATTCAACAACATATGTAGTAACCATCCTTTTTTGAAATTTCCACCGTAGAGGCTCGGCAGCATCATCTATGTCATCTTCTTTTTCAACATTACTTACCAAAGCCAAATGAGCCTGAGATGTAGGAGTTCCATCCCACTTGGGGGTAGGAAGAGTGACTGGGGTGAGTGCCTCTTGAGATGGAGATGAAACCTCTGATTCTACTTCTGAATTCTCTATGTCATCATCTCCATTGGCCAAGGACGTGAGATAGCTTTCCACTAATTCATCAGTTCCTTTTATTCCCATTGCCAGGATATTTGAAGAGTTTGCTTTGGTTTCAGGCAGATTTCCCTCGAACAACCTTTCCCCAGTGCATTCAGACCCACCTACAATAGGTTCTTCTCTCATCGCGAACTCAACCACAGAGACTATATCTTGTCCCTCTACCTGTGCAGACTCAGTCACTGGCACCTGACTGTCCTCAGAAATCACTACACTAGAGGGCTCAGTTTGTGTGACAGACGCATCTCTATCACTTGCTTTAGAAATGGGAAGAGAACTCATAGAAGGAGATTCATTCTATCAGTGGAGGGATACGGTACAGGAGTAGGTGAGGAGATAGAAAAGGGGTTTCTCAGTTCAGCCATTGTTGGAGGGTTTTCAGAGGAGGGCAAGAGAGAGACACCCTCAGAGGAACCCTTGGTTGGAGAGCTTGTTTGAGACATGGTTGTGAAGACTTTAAGAGATGAAAAAAGAGAGAGGGAATTATCGTTGTTAAGCTTAGAGAGGAGGAGAGATTTAAAGAACAAGTGATCTGGTTAGAGAGAGGAGAGGGGTTTTAAGATAGATTTGATTCAAAAAGAATGGCTGGGATAGGTTTAAAAAGAAGTGAAATAATGTGTCACATCAGAGAGTAGAGATGACGGTTCAAGTTCAACCTGATGTGACGTCATTGATCAAAAAAGTGTCAGTGGTGCTGTTACACAATGAATGCCCTTATTTTAAGGTGTATAGTTTGTAATACTGACCTGTAAGGAGGATCGGGTCCCCTTTTTTTGAATGTTTTTGAATTTTTTTGAAGCATGTCTTGATGTTTGTTCAATATCTTCTCTCCTCTTGATGATTCTCCTTCCACCGTACATGCATACCTACAATGGTATAGTATTGAGTTAGACAAGTTAGACACATCATACTCTAGGATACCTGCCTTCTAATCATAGCCACATAATGGGAATTTTGATGATTGAGGGATCAGGTCCCCTGCATTAAGCCGAGCTTCAGACGATTTTTCTCAAATTGATCTCTTCCCAGGGATTTTGTGAAAATATCAGCAATCTGGTCCTCCGTCTTACAAAAGTTCATGCTAATCAGTTTCTTTTCAACATTATCTCTGAGGAAGTAATGTCGTATGTCAATATGCTTTGTCCTCTTATGATGGACTGGATTCTTGGCCATATTCATAGCACTGGTGTTGTCACACATGAGAGGGACACACTTAGTGAATATTCCAAAGTCTTCAAGCTGCTGTTTGATCCATAACAATTGGGCACAGCATGCTGCAGCAACCACATATTCTGCTTTAGCTGTTGAGAGAGCAACTGAGTTCTGCTTTATGGTCCCCCATGAGATCAAGGAGGCTCCAAGAAAGTGAGCCATTCTTGAGGTACTTTTTCTATCAACCAAGTGCCCTGTGTAATAAGCATCTGCATACCCGATCAATTCAAAGTTGTTTCCTGAGGGATAGAAGAGCACAAGATTAGGAGTTCCTTTGAGATATCTGAGAATCCTTTTAGCAGCCTTGAGATGAGACTCATTAGGACAAGCTTGAAATCTAGCACACATTTCCACACTAAATACTATATTTGGCCTGCTAGCTCTTAGGTACAAAAGAGAACCAATAATTCATTTGTACATGGTTTTATTCGCGGGGGACCGGATTCATCACTGTCTAGTTTTGAGGAGGTTCTAATGGGAGTGTCAATGGGTTTGGCATTCTCCATGTTGAACTTTTTGAGCAATTATTTGATATACTTCTATTGGCTGATCATGATTCCATTTGACACTTGCCTTATTTGCAGCCCTAGAAAGAAGTTCATCATACTCATCTCAAACTCACTTCCCATAAGCTTGGCAAAGTCATCACAAAGTGAGTCAAGAGTGGATCCACAAATGATATCATCAACATATACTTGGACAATGAGAAGGTTCTTGCCTCTGGTTTTCAAGAAGAGGGTGTTGTCAATTTTCCCTCTAGAAAAACCATTATGAAGAAGGAATTTTGACAATCTCTCATACCAGGCCCTAGGAGTCTATTTCAGACCATAAAGAGCTTTATCTAGCTTGAACAAATAAGAGGGGTGATCAAGATCTTCAAAACCAGGAGACTGCTTGACATAGACTTCTTCATTCAAATATCCATTCAAAAAGGCACTCTTGACATCTATTTGAAAATGTTTGAATTCCATGTAAGAGGCAAAGACAATGAGAATTCTTATAGCTTTCATTCTTACACCAGGAGCAAATGTTTAGTCATAGTCAATGCCTTCCTCTTGATTATATCCTTGTACTACCAGCCTAGCCTTATTTTTGATAGTGTTTTCTTGTTAATCCAGTTTATTCCTAAAAACCCACCTGGTCCCTATAACAGTTCTGTCAGAGGGTTGGGGGACCAGGTGCCATACTTGGTTTCTCTCGAATTGATGAAGCTCCTCTTGCATGGAATTTACCCAATCAGCATCCTTCAGTGCTTCCTTGATGTTTTTGGGCTTGATCTGTGAGATGAATGCTGAGAAGGCAACCATAGCTCTAGACTTGGACCTAGTATGCATTCCAGAGTCCAGGGGAGAGATTAGATTGTCCAAAGGGTGAGAGGGTATGTGCTTCCAGTGGGAAACTTGAGTAGAGGATTGATCAGAACTCGTACCTGGTCCCTCTGTGATTTGTTGAGCAGGGGAGAAAAGGACTAGGTCGAATGCTTTGTCAGGACTTCTCACATCTGCTGAGATCTCAGAAGCATTCACCTTTTTTTAGTCAACGTCAGGTCTTTGTTTTGCCTCGGCTATGGCCTCATAAGGTCCCTCGAACTCATTGAGGGAATATCTTTGAATATGAAATAGTTTATCAAGCTCATCATCGTTCAATGCTCTATTTTCATCCAGGTCTCCTAACTCATTGAAGATGACATGAACACTTTCCTCCACGTAGTGAGTCCTTTTGTTGAAGATTCTATAAGCCTTATTGGTTGAGGAGTAACCTACAAAGATTTCTTCATCACTCTAGGGATTAAACTTCCCAAGAGACTCTTTTCCATTGCTTAAAACAAAACTTTTGCACCCAAAAGCACGAAGGTAGCTTAGCTTGGGCTTTCTACGAAAAAGGAGCTCATATGGAGCTTTCTCCAGTAGGGGCCTGATCATGCATCTGGTAGTCACATAGCATGCTGTGTTAATAGCCTCAGCCCAGAAACTTTTAGGAACCTCTCCATCAATAAGCATAGTTCGAGCAATATCAACAAGAGTTCTGTTCTTTCTCTCAACCACACCATTTTGTTGAGGTGTTCTTGGGGCAGAGAAATTGTGTCCAATACCATGCTCAGAACAGAACTCAACAAAGCTTGCATTTTTGAATTCAGTACCACGGTTTGTTCGAAGACAGATGATCTTGAGGCTTAGCTTGACTTGAATTTGCTTGGCAAATACTGCAAATACTGGGAAAGTCTCATCCTTGTTTTTAGAAACATGGTCCAGGTGAACCTTGAGAAATCATCCACGATTACAAAAATGTACCTCTTCCCACCTCTACTGGGAATTTTTACTGGACCACACAGGTCCATATGAAGAAGTTTGAGAGGTTTAGACGCACTTACTTCCTTCTTGTTTTTGAAAGAGGACCTGACATGCTTACCATTGGCATATGCATCACCCACCTTTGCCTCTGGAAATTTAACCTTAGGCAGACCATGTACCAGGTCCCTTGAGATCAACTTGTTTAGAAGAAAGGAACTGACATGTCCCAATCTCCTGTGCTACAGATCAGCATCATCATCTTGGACCTTCAAGCAAGTGAGGTCTCCTCTAGAGATAGAATCGAGTTCTGCAATATATATGTTCTTGTGTCTCCTTGCCACCAAAATGATTTCTCCTGATGAGAGATTGGTGACAGTGCAGCAAACGGATAGAAACTTAACTTCATTTCCTTTGTCACAGATTTGGGACACACTGAGTAGACTATACTTCAAACCATTACATAATAAATATTTTCAATGGCATGTGCTAGAGACTTGCCAACACTTCCAACACCAAGGATGTATCCTTTCTTACCATCACGAAAAGAGACACTTCCACCTTGGAATGCCTTGAGTGAGAGGAATTCTTCCATTCTTCCTGTTATATGCTTAGAACAGCCACTATCTATGAACCAGCTCTGGCTGCTACCTCTCACTCTTCCCTGCACAAATAGTCACTTGTTAGCCTTGGAAACCCATTTCAGGTTGAGACCCCAGTAATGAGATAGAGGGTGAATAAGGCTCTTTCTTTCCCAGCCTGGCAGTCTGATATTGCCTGGTGGTTTCTTTTGTTTCAACAAAGACTCTGCCCCTTTTAATTGCAGTTGATCTTGCAGGGCAGGTGTCGTCCCTGTAGTGACCATTTTTACCACAATGTGTACACAACCAATTGTCTGGATTTGACACATACTTGCTATGAGGGTCATAAGGAGAATCTTTCTTCTGAAATCCAAGACCCTCACCAATATTCGCCTGGTATGGGTTTATTTTACTACATCATTGCATTGATATTGTTGCATTGTATTGACTGTTATTGGTTCCGTGAGTGGACCTGGCTGCTTTATTCAATTGTAATATTGGTTGGTGGTCCTTGAGTGACCGGGAATCCTGTTATATCTATTAAGTTGGTCTTGGTTTAAGCCGGGTTGTTTGTTTAACACTTAGGTGTTGTTTAGAGGGGATCCTAGGGTTGGTCCGGGCTATACAACAAGGGTTGTTATTAGTTATGTTGTTGATTGTTGATCATAGTTATAAAGGTGGTTTACTTGTGGTTGATAAGCTAAGGGAATGGCTGAGAGTCTTACATGGTGTGTCTAGTGGGTGATATCCTAGGAGGAATTGTCTAGGGATCCAGGGCGGGCCCGAGTATTTGTGTGTAGTGCCCGGGGTGTAGTGGGTCTAGAATGACAGGGTCTAGGTTGTTCTGGATGCATAGTCATGAGAGTTGACAAGGTTAATGGTGAGGCATTCAGAGTTGGATTTATGCAATTGGGCTAAGGCTAGTGTGACTCGGAAAGTCTAAGGTTGCGTGATTTGGGAAGTCTAAGATTAGTGTGACTCGGAAGACCTAATAGAGAGGGAGTTGGCAGTGGAAGGAATAGAAAGGGTTGAGGTAAGGGGTGCGAGTAGACAATCGGTTGAGATCAGGCCCAGTAAGGGAAATCGGTGAAGGATGGAATTATATTATTTATTTTCATGTCTTTCCCTATTCTTCTTATATGATGGTAAGAGTGGATTCGGGTCGACCGATGATGCCTACCAGTACGTGTGGTTGTACTGACTCTACTCTTGCTATATCTTTTTGGGTATAGTCTTGTTGCAGGGATGGTGATGTTTCATAGGTGCATGACGATGGTGATTTGCAACAGCTTCTCTCCTTCCTCCATGATGGAAGTTGTGTCTCATTTACTCTTACTTCTTGTATAAATCTTGTAGTAGCTCTTCTACCTATTTAGACTAGGTCGTAGGGAGGGTGTTCTTAAAGGTTGTAAAGCTTTTTCGCAAATTCTTTAAGTCATCTATTTTATGAACATTTCTACAAAAGCATTTCTCATGTATAAAAATGGACTGATTAATGGTTTACTTTAATTTCCACAAGTTACTTGTTGGATGGGTGGTGAGGGTTCATCTATCAAGGTGGTTAGAGTAGGCGCCCGCACGGTCCGGTAGGTTAGGTCGTGACAAATGGTATTAGAGCCTAGGTTACCGGTCTCCTAGTACAAGAACAAGGTGTCTAATAGAGTCCTACAGATTGGTGTGTTGACGTCCATATTTAATCTTTGGGAATCTATGAAGCATTCCAGAAAACATCTCCTTTTTTCATTCTTTCGTGCGGTTGTTTACTTGCTTGTATGAGTTGAGTCTAATTGGTATCTCACGATTCCAATTGGTATCTCAACGAGGTAAAAGAGGTCCTTGTACTCCGATTGCGATAAGACAAGCAAGATAAATTAGAACCGGGAAGGTTTTAATTGGTATCTGGCCTGAGAGGCTGTGGTAAGACATGGATGATTGGCTAATGGCCATCCATGGGATGAATAGAAGGTGAAATTATATGTCTTGAATTGGTTTTGATTCGATTTGGTGGTGACTTGAAATTGAAATGTTGTGTTGTACAATTCTGGTGTGACTTACTTGGAATGTGTGTGAATTGTTATCTGCTGTGCATGTAGAATCTGCAGGGGTCATTAAGTGGAAGATTTTGTGTACCTTAGGCTGTGGTAATCTATTAAATGTCCTAATTCAAAGAGTGGTATTGCATGTTAAAAAGGGCTTATCATCGGTTAAGGTGATAAGGGATTGCAAACTGCGACTGTAGGGAAGCTTCGGTTACAGGATAGTCGGGACTTGGTTGGGAACCATGGGAACAAAGTAGTCATTAGTGTAATGGCGGGAAGGTATTGTCGGGAAATAATTGTTGTTGTGATTCTTTGTAATTTATAGTGTGTTATGATTGATTGTGATACGTTCGATGCCAAGAATGGTCTTGAGGGTGGTTTAAGACCATGGCGGGATTTACAGATTTGGGCAGTGGTAACCGGAAAGGGGGATGAGTTCATTTAGCTGAAAATTAAATTTTTGTGTTGGTTACTGTCGAGACCGCCATAGCGGACGGCACTGCTATGGCGCTCTCACTATAGTAGATTTTTCTCCGCTACAGCGGATTCACTATAGTGGAGTGGCATTCGCCATACCAGAGGTACGTGAGGCAGAAAGCCTGCTCTGTTTTCCCCTGTTGTCATTCCTCCTCGGGGGTAATATAAAATCAAGTATTAAGTTACGAACCACAATGTAAATCAAGGAAAGCGTGTAATTACTAACATAGTGTGCATATAAGGGAAATTGTCTAAGACGAGCATCCATGTGCGATAATAAAAGGGGGAACATGAAAGGGGAAATATTGTCTAACAAGTCCCAACGGGGGCAACCAAAAGCAATAAAGAGTATCTAGTAAAAGGGGGAGGGGGAGGTCCTAAGCCTCATCATCACTCAGAAAGGGAAACTCATGCCTATCCTTAGGCTCGAGTGTGGGCAGCACTTGGCCTGGGGCAAAACAAGAGAACATGATCTTAACGGTCTTCCATATCTAGGCAAACATGCGGTCACATGAGCGTCTCTTCTTCTTCTCTTCCTCTAACTCCTTATAGAGTGCTGCAAGTTCCTGGGCAGATGGGTGTGGGGTTGCACCTCCGGTGTTAGGATCCTCCATAAACCTCCGAACAGCTACCAAATTCTCCTTCAGCTGGGCTCCAGAGATTGGGGGCTGGGGCTGTAAAGGGCCAGGGGTGTTATCATCATCATCGTCGTCGGCCTCCTCAACCGGCTGACTGCTCCCGGCTTCATCCATCTTCTTCTTCGTCTTGGAGACCACCTTCACCCAGACAGAGTCAAAGGGGTCTTCCATAGCCACCTCTAAATTAGTATGGTCCTCAGGCACCCCAACTCGCCTGTATAACGCGGACACCAAACCCAAAAGATAGGGCCCCTTCCTATGTCCCCGGTAGAAGTCCTTCCATTCAGAGATGATTTGCTCCCCCACATTTATGATAATGCCTTGCATGGCACAAGCAACCACCAGGGCTCGGGCATAGGTCAGGTCAGTTATGTTACCCGATGGGCAGATTCTCTAGGATACCAAGTTGAGCCTTAGTGCTAGTGACGCCCTCGGGGCTGACCCAGTAAACCTAATTTCTAAACTCTGCATCTACCAAAGTATCTCTCAACCAAATCATGTCCCAAAGCTTTACCTTGTCCTCGTATGCAGTATTGGAGACGTGAGGCACTCCAAGCACCTCATTGATAGTCTGATCATCTATTGGAACATCCACTCCTCGGATACAAATGGTGGGGTTGGGCTCATCCCAAAGGACGGTAGGAAGTGTGGCATAGAACTCCAATACCCAGCCTGTCCATGCGGGAGGAGGAGCTACTAGCAAGGACTCCCAACTAAACTCTCGATCTTTGTGATGGAAAGCGGCTGCATTCCTATCCACACCTGTTATCTTGCACCCCCTCTCATAGAAAATACCCAGTCTTCGGTATTTCATGAACCTCTCCCGACTAGCTTCATCGGTAAAATGATCATAATCATACACGGGCAACTGTCCTCTTTCATCAATAGGAAGTACAACTTGTAATGTAGCAAGAAAACTGGATTAGAACTCGGTAAGGCATAAAGGAATTAGAAAAAGGGGGGGCAAATTTCTAAATATTATCTTGGGAAGCTACTGGTTCGCGGCCTTCCGCTATAGCAGACGGATGTCCTCCATAGCGGAACCGCCATAGCGAAAAAATATCTGCCATAGTGGAACCGCAATAGCGGAGCCCAACTGCTATAGCGGTATTTATCATCCCCGAAGCTTCAAGGGGTGCAACAATGCCGCCCCTTGGTCTAATACTCTATTTTTGGCATTCCCAGTTCATATCTACCTATCCAAGGTACCCCATTACTATTTTCTACAAAAATTTGGGCATTATAACCCCTATAAAATGTCCATATCACCACTTTTGTTCAATAATAACCCTTCACATTCCACCCATGTTTTGGACCATTTTGGCCAATAATAGCGTAATCCATATGCCCAGAATGCCTGGGAGGCATTGTAAACATAAGGGAAGCATCCATGCTTCGGAAATTCAACAAAATCCAACCAAAAGAGTAATATACACCAAGGTTCCTAGTTTTCTACCATAATCATGTCTAAATTCGTGCAAGGAAGTAAAGAATCAAGTAGAAACGAGTCTTACCTAAAAATTTCAACGTCGAAAGCGAAGTGACCGAGAGAGAATGTAGTATTTTTGAAGGGAATATGGGGAGAATGGAGGGTAAAGTCCGTTTCTCCCCTATTTCATTCTACTGTTAACCACTATAGCGGTCGGCAGTCCGCTATAGCAGAACTGCTATAGCAGTATAGTATTTGCTATAGCGGATGGAAAACCAGTTTTGGTAATGAAAGGTTCTCCCGAGTCTTTTAAAATTCGTCCATCCTAACATAAAATGAGGCCCTAGATTTCTTGGGCGCTTGGAATGGGAACACATGTGATTTCCTTGGGAGGCTCGTATATTCCTCTTCAGAACGGGATAATATTAGATTTTTTCCTTTTGTCGGTTATACTAATTAAGGAAAGGTTTGGCAACTTGCGTAGGTTCGTTAATTACGTGGTCACTCAGGATAGTGAAGGTCCTGGGCTAGTCTCCTTCATCTTGTCATTATTCCAGGATCATTCATGGATGAATGTTGGGTAAATTGGTATATGTTGTAACGATCAGACCCATCGTTACTTTAAGAATCAGGAAGTCAAATTATTTGGGGAACTAATTTAAAGTACGTTTGTTTAAGCAGGGTGACGTAGTGGAAAATTTCTGATTTTTAGAAATAACTCGGGCTGATGTCACTCTGCTATAGCGGTAATTATTCCTCTATAGCAGGGCCGCCATAGCGGAGGGTTAACCGCCATAGCGGAGTGACGGGAGACAGAAGCTCAGAACGGGAATTAATAAAAGATGCTCTCCTCCTCAATTGGAAAACATACGAGGGTTCCTCCAAAAACCCTCCCATGCTGCTTCAAGGCTAGGGAATCATGAGGAGATGGGGTCGTGGATAGAGGGACGTGGAACAGCGGATTCCAGGACCATCGTTCAGCCAGGAATGCCTTTTTGGAGCCAGAAATGCACGGTTGCAGCTGCTTGGCATCCAGGTAGGGCTAGGTTTTCATGAGTACTTATCATATAGTGGAATGGAGATTTCATGATTTAGGCCTCCGAGGACGGAGTCTGGCGAATTAGATACTGGATATTGTAGGAATTTGGTTGGATTGAATTGTGAGTGATGGTAATTATCTCGGCTGTTTATGTTGTCTTGGTATGCCAAAATGATAGGACTCAGAGACTGGGATGTCGAGAAGGTTTGGGGAACCAGGAATTGAAAGGATAACTAAATGGGTATGGAAATGGGAAACGTCTTCTTAGGATTAAGGTTGCAGCACAGTTTTTCCCTAAACTAGAAAAAATGAGACAACGAAGTCGCGATGCCTACCTTACCATCTTTGTCCCGTGGAGATTGAGGTTCCACAAGCGTCCGGATACTGTATTTGAGGGAGTTGTTCGAATTCTGGTGAGGTTTCGGGAATGCGAAAGGCATGATAAGTAATCTTTGTTTTGCTAAGGGCTACGGGGTGGTAACTCGTATTGTTATTATCTATGTTGGTTACGAAATCAATAGGGTTGTTAAATTATGCTAAAAAGGGGTAAACCATTCATTATATGTAAATAAAGGGTGAGTATGTTTAGTCTTCAGACGAAGGTCGAGGTTTAGTTATATACTCGGGAGAGAGGGTAGGTGATGGCTTATGATTCTTATGAATGTTGTATATTTTGTGCTCTTATCTAAGTGTTTGTATGAATTGCATTGCTTAGAGGAATTGTGTAGGATGTCTAAGGGTCCTGAATTACAGTCTGTGAATTGAGGGGTGTGTTGCTTGTTGGTTTTATAAGATATTTATTCATTACTTTACTGTGGATTGTTGACGTTCAGTTGGCACGGGTACCACGCCTGGTACAGGTATAACAAATGGTTGGCTCAGGTACCATGCCTGGTACAGGTATACTAACGGTTGGCATGGGTACCACGCATGGTACAAGTATAACAAATGGTTAGCTCGGGTACCAGGCCTGTATAACAAATGGTTGGTTCGAGTACCACGCCTGGTATGGGTTTATTTTACTGTATCATTGCATTGATATTATTGCATTGTATTGACTGTTATTGGTTCCGTGAGTGGACCGGGCTGCTTTATTGAATTATGATATTGGTTGGTGGTCCTTGAGTTACCGGGAATCCTGTTATATCTATTGAGTTGGTCTTGGATTAGGCTGGGTTATCTGTTTAACACTTAGGTGTTGTTTAGAGGGGATCCTAGGATGGGTCCGGGCTATACGACAAGGGTTGTTATTGGTTATGTGGTTTATTTCTTGATCATAGATATAAAGGTGGTTTACTTATGGTTGATAAGCTAGGGGAATGGCTGAGAGTTACATGGTGTGTCTAGCGGGTGATATCCTGGGAGGATTTGTCTAGGGATCCGAGGTGGGTTCGAGTATTTGTGTGTAATGCCCGGGGTGTAGTGGGTCTGGAATGACAGGGTCTGCGTTGTTCTGGATGCATAATCATGGGAGTTGACTAGGTTAATGGTGATCAGTCAGAGTTGGATTTGAGATTGAGCTAAGGCTAGTGTGACTTAGAAAGTCTAAGATTGCATAATTTGGGAAGTCTAAGTTAGTGTGACTCAAAAGACCTAAGAGAGAGGGAGTTGGCAGTGGAAGGAATAGAAAGGGTTGAGGTAAGGGGTGCGAGTAGACGATCGGTTGAGATCGGGCCCGGTAAGGGAAAGCGGTGAAGGATGGAATTATATTGTTTATTTTCATGTCTTTTCCTATTCTTCTTATATGATGGTAGGAGTAGATTCGGGTCGACCGATGATACCTACCCGTACATGTGGTTGTACTGACTCTACTCTTGCTATACCTTTTTGGGTATAGTCTGGTTGCAGGGCTGGTGATGTTTCATAGGTGCATGACGATGGTGATCTGCAGCAGCTTCTGTCCTTCCTCCATGACGGAAGTTGTGTCTCATTTACTCTTCCTTCTCGTATAAATCTTGTAGTAGCTCTTGTACCTGTTTAGACTAGGTCCTAGGAAGGGTGTTTTTAAAGGTTGTAAAGATTTTCCGCAAATTCTTTAAGTCGTCTATTTTATGAACATTTCTGTAAAAGCATTTCTCATGTATAAAATTGGACTGATTAATGGTTTACTTTAATTTCCACAAGTTACCTGTTGGACGGGTGGTAAGGGTTCGTCTATCTAGGTGGTTAGAGTAGGCTCCCGCACGGTCCGGTAGGTTGGGTCATGACAGATGGTATCAGAGCTTAGGTTATCGGTATCCCAGTACAAGTGCAAGGCGTCTAATAGAGTCCTACAGATTGGTGTGTTGACGTCCATATCTAATCCTTGGGAAGCTATGAAACATTCTAGGAAACATCTCCTTTTTTTCATTCTTTCGTGCGGTTGTTTACTTGCTTGTATGAGTTGAGTCCAATTGGTATCTCTTGATTCCAATTGGTATCTTAATGAGGTAAAGAAGGTCCTTGTACTCCAGTTGCAATAATACAAGCAAGGAAAATTAGAACCGGGAAGGTTCCAATTGGTATCTGGCCTGAGAGGCTGCGGTAAGACATAGATGACCGCTAATGGCCATCCATGAGATGAATGGAAGGTGAAATTATATGGCTTGAATTGGTTGTGATTTGATTTGGTTATAACTTGAAATTGAAATGTTGTGTTGTACAATTCTGGTGTGACTTACTTGGAATGTGTGTGAATTGTTATCTGATGTGCATGTAGAGTCTACAGGGGGTCATTAAGTGGAAGATTTTGTGTACCTTAGGCTGTGGTAATCTGTTAAATGTCCTGATTTAAAGAGTGGTATTGCATGTTAAAAGGGGCTTATCATCGGTTAAGGTGATAAGGGATTGGAAACTGCGATTGTAGGGAAGCTTCGATTTCAGGACAGTCGGGACTTGGTTGAGAACTATGGGAACAAAAGAGTCATTAGTGTAATGGCGGGAAGGTATTGTCGAGAACCAATTGTTGGTGTGATTCTTTGTAATTGATAGTGTGTTATGCCTGATTGTGATACGTTCGATGCCAGGAATGTTTTAAGACCATGGCTGGATTTACAGATTTGGGCAGTGGTAACTGGAAAAGGGGATGAGTTCATTTAGTTGAAAATTAAATTTCTGTGTTGGTGACCGTCGAGACCGCCATAGCGGACGACACTGCTACGGTACTGCCGCTATTGCGTATTTTTCTCTGCTACAGCAGATACGCTATAGTGGAGTGGCATCCGCCATAGCGAAGGTACGTGAGGCAGAAAGCCTGCTCTATTTTCCCCTGTTTTCATTTCGTCCCGGGGGCAGTACAAAAGCAAGTATTAAATTACGAACCACAGTGAAAATCAAGGAAAGCGTGCTATGACTAACATAGTGTGAATATAAGGGAAATTTTCTAAAAAGAGCATCCATGTGCAATAATAAAAAGGGGAACAGGAAAGGGGAAATATTGTCTAACAAGCCCCAACGGGGGCAACCAAAAGCAATAAAGAGTATCTAGTAAAAGGGGCAGGGGAAGGTCCTAAGCCTCATCATTGCTCAAGAAGGGAAACTTATGCCTATCCTCAGGCTCGAGTGTGGGTAGCTTTTGGCCCAGGGAAACACAAGAGAACATGACCTTAATAGTTTTCCACCTCCGGGCAAACATGCGGTCCTAGGAGCGTCTCTTCTTCTTCTCTTCCTCTAACTCCCTACGGAGTGCTGCAAGTTCCTGAGAAGATGGGTGTGGGGCTGCACCTCCAGTGTTAGGATCCTCCATAAACCTCCGAACAACTGCCAAATTCTCTTCTAGCTGGGATCTAGAGATCGGGGATAGGGGCTGGAAAGGGCCAGAGGTGTCATCATCATCATCATCGTCCTCCTCAACCGGCTGACTGCTCCCCAATTCATCCATATTCCTCTTCGTCTTGGATACCACCTTCACCCGAACAGGGTCAAATGGGTCATCCATAGCCACCTCTAAATTAGTATGGTCCTCAGGGACCTCAACTCGCCTGCATAACTCGAACACCAAACCCAGAAGATATGGGCCCTTCCTATGACCCCAGTAGAAGTCCTTCTTTTCGGAGATGATCTTCTCCCCCACATTCATGATAATGCCTTGTATGGCACAAGCAACCACCAGGGCTCGGGCATAGGTCACGTTAGTCGTGTTACTCGATGGGCGGATTCTCTGGGATACCAAGTTAAGCCACATCCTAGCCTCCGTAGAAAAGTAAGTGCTAGTGAGGCCCTCGGGGATGACCCAGTAGACCTGATTTATGAACTCTGCATCTACCAAAGTATCTCTCAACCAATTCATGGCCCAAAGCCTTGCCTTGGCCTCGTATGCAACATTGGAGACGTGAGGCACTCCAAGCACCTCATTGACAGTCTGAGCATCCACTGGAACGTCCACTCCTCGGATACGAATAGTGGGGTTGGGCTCTTCCCAAAGGATGATAGGAAGTATTGCATAGAACTCCCGTACCTAGCCTGTCTGTGCGGGAGGAAAAGCTACTAGCAAGGACTCCCAACTAAACTCTCGAAATTTTCGATGGAAGGTGGATTCCTTCCCATCCACACCCATTATCTTGCACCCCCTCTCATAGCAAATGCCCAGTCTCCGGTAGTCTATAAACCTCTCCCAACTAGCTTCAATGGGAAAATGATCATAATCATACACGGGAAACTGTTCTTTTTCAGCCATAGGAAGTATAACCTGTAATGTAGCAAGGAAACTAGATTAGAACTCAGTAAGGCATAAAGGAATTAGAAAATGAGGGGAAAATTTTCTAAGTATTAGCTTGGGAAACTACTGGTTCATGGCCTTCTGCTATAGCGGATGGATGTCCGCCATAATGGAACCGCCATAGCAGAAAAATATCCGTCGTAGCGAAACTGAAATAGCGGAGCCCAACCGCTATAGCGGTACATATTCATCGTCCCCGAAGCTTCAAGGGGTGCAACAATGGCTCCCCTTGGTCCAAAACTCCATTTTTGGCATTCCCAGTTCAGATCTACCTATCCAAGGTACCCCATTATTCTTTTCTACAAAAAATTGGGCATTATAACCCCTATAAAACGTCCAAATCACCGCTTTTGTTCAAGAACAACTCTTCACATTCCACCCGTGTTTTGGCCTGTTTTGGACAATAATAGCGTAATCCTTACATCCAGAACACTTGGGAGGCATTGTAAACGTAAGGGAAGCATCCATGCTTCGGGAATTCAACAAAATCCAACCAAAAGTTCTAAGTTTGAAAACCCACTTCAATATACACCAAGGTTCCTAGTTTTCTACCATAATCATGTCTAAATTCGTGCAAGGAAGTAAAGAATCAAGTAGAAATGAGTCTTACCTGAAAATTTCAACGTCGAAAGTGAAGTGATCGGGAGAAAATGTAGTATTTTTGAAGGGAATGTGGGGAGAATGGGGGGTGAAGTCCGTTTCTCCCCTATTTCATTCTACTGTCAACCGCTATAGCGGTCGGCAATCCGCTATAGCGGAACCGTTATAGCAGTATATTATTCGCTATAGCAGATGGAAAACCAGTTTTGGTAATGAAAGGTTCTCCCATGTCTTTTCAAATTCGTCCGTCCCAATATGACACGAGACCCCGGATTTCTTGGGCGCTCGAAATGGGAACATGTATGATTTCCTTGGGAGGCTTGTATATTCCTCGTCAGAACGGGATAATATTAGATCTTTTTCTCTTGTCGGTTATACTAATTGAGGGAAGGTTTGGCAACTTGCGTAGGCTCATTAATTACGCAGTCACTCGGGATGGTGAAGGTCCCGGTCTAGTATCCCTCATCTTGTCATTATTCTAGGATCGTTCATGGATGAACGATGGGTAAATTGGTATTTGTTGTAATGACCGAACCCATCGTTACTTTAAGAATCGCGAAGTTGAATTATTTTGGAAACTAATTTAAAGTATGTTTGTTTAAGCAGGGTGACGTAGTGGGAAATTTCTAATTTTTAGAAATAACCTGGGCTGACGTCACTCCACTATAGAGGTAATTATTTCGCTATAGCGGGACCTCTATAGCGGAGAGTTAACCGCCATAGCGGAGTGACGGGAGACAGAAGCTCATAATGGGAATTAATAAAAGATGCTCCCCTCCCCAATTGGAAAACATACGAGGGTTCCTCCAAAAACCCTCACATGCTGCTCCAAGGCTAGCGAATCATAAGGAAGAGGGGTTGTGGCTGGAGGGACGTGGAACTGCGGATTCCAGGACTATCGTTCAGCCGGGAACGCCTTCATGGAGCCAGAAACGCATGGTTGCAGCTGCTTGGCATCCAGGTAGGCTAGGTTTTCATGAGTAGTTAGTCCTATTTACATTCTGTACTTATTGTATAGTGGAATGGAGATTTCATTCTTTAGGCCTCCGGGCACGGAGTCTGGCGGATTGGATACTGGATATTGTAGGAATTTGGTTGGATTGAATTATGGGTGATGGTAATTATCTCAGCTGTTTATGTTGTCTTGGTATGCCAAAATAATAGGACTCAAAGATTGGGATATCGGGAAGGTTCAGGGAACCGCGAATTGCAAGTATAATTAAATGGGTATGGAAATGGGAAACTCCTAGGTGAGGTTTCGAGAATGCGGAAGGCATGATAAGTAGTCGTTGTTTTGCTAAGAACTAAGGGGTGGGAACTCGTATTGTTATTATCTATGTAGGTTCCAAAATCAATGGGGTTGTTAAATTATGCTAAAAAGGGGTAAACCATTCATTTTATGTAAATAAAGGGTGAGTATGTTTAGTCTTCGGATGAAGGTCGAGGTTCAGTTATATACCCGAGAGAGAGGGTAGGTGATGGCTTATGATTCCTGTGAATGTTGTATATTTTGTGCTCTTATCTAAGTGTTTGTATGAATTGCATTACTTAGAGGAATTGTGTAGGATGTCTAAGGGTCCTGAATTATAGTCTGTGAATTGAATGGTGTGTTGGTTGTTGGTTTTACAAGTTGTTTGTTCATTACTTGACTATGGATTGTTGATGTTCGGTTGGCACGGGTACCACGCCTGGTACAGGTATAACAAATGGTTGGCTCGGGTACCACGCCTGGTATGGATATACTAACGGTTGGCACGGGTACCACGCCTGGTACATGTATAACAAACGGTTGGCTCAGGTACCACACCTGGTACGAAATACTAACAGTTGGCTCGGGTACCATGCCTAGTACGAGTTTATTTTACTGCATCATTGCATTGATTTGGTTGCATTGTATTGACTGTTATTGGTTCTGTGAGTGGAACATGCTACTTTATTGAATTGTGATATTGGTTGGTGGTCCTTGAGTGACCGGGAATCCTGTTATATCTATTGACTTTGTCTTGGATTAGGCCGGGTTGTCTGTTTAAAACTTAGGTGTTGTTTAGAGGAGATCTTAAGGTGGGTCCAGGCTATACGACAAGGGTTATTTTTGGTTATGTTGTTGATTGTTGATCATAGTTATAAAGGTGGTTTACTTGTGGTTGATAAGCTAGGGGAATGGCTGAGAGTCTTACATGGTATGTCTAGCGGGTGATATCCTGGGAGGAATTGTCTAGGGATCCGAGGTGGGTCCGGGTATTTATGTGTAGTTCCCGGGGTGTAGTGTGTCTGGAATGACAGGGTCTGGGTTGTTCTGGATGCATAGTCATGGGAGTTGACTAGGTTAATGGTGAGGCAGTCAGAGTTGGATTTATGCGATTGGGCTAAGGCTAGTGTGACTTGGAAAGTCTAAGGTTGCGTGATTTTGGAAGTCTAAGCTTAGTGTGACTCGAAAGACCTGAGAGAGAGGGAGTTGGCAGTGGAAGGAATAGAAAGGGTTGAGGTAAGGGGTGCGAGTAGACGATCGATTGAGATCGGGCCCGGTAAGGGAAAGCGGTGAAGGATGGAATTATATTGTTTATTTTCATGTCTTCCCTATTCTTCTTATATGATGGTAGGAGTGGATTCGGGTCGACCGATGATGCCTACTAGTACGTGTGGTTGTACTGACTCTACTCTTGCTATACCTTTTTGGGTATAGTCTGGTTGCAGGGCTGGTGATGTTTCATAGGTGCATGACGATGGTGATCTGCAGCAACTTATGTCCTTCCTCCATGATGGAAGTTGTGTCTCATTTACTCTTACTTCTTGTATAAGGTGAACTCAAGCTCCTAAAATTTAAACTGATAAAAGTTGAAACTCCAAAAATTTCTTTTCTTGAAATTGGAGCCCGTATGAATTGACTTATTTTAAATATTTTAAAGTATTTTTGTAGTGTTTGGAAAAAATACTTCTTTTTAAGTTAAAACAATAAAAATAAGCTAAAAATCATAAGTTAGAGCCTTTTTGAATTGACTTATTTTAAGTGTTTATAAGCTAAAATAGTTTTTAAGCACTTTTAAAATGTTTGGATAAATTAAAAAAAAATATTTATAAGCACTTGATTTTAAGCTAAAATAGTAAATATAAACCAAAAGTCATAAGTTATGATTTATAACTTTATGACTTTCATAAGTCAGGAACGCCTGTTTGGATTGAATTTTGACCTTTGACTAATAAGTCAAAAGCCATAAATCCACCCAAACAGGCCCTAACCGATTCAATTTTGAAAAACTTACATAAATATGCTATATTAAGAAAATATTTATCATCTATAACAATAACATTGTTTTTCACTAGACACTTATAATACAGTTTTAATACATATTGCAAAGAACATTTATAAAACACATATAATACAAGTTTTATTCATGGATAATATATTTATCACACACTTTAATATACTTATAATACATTGTGCCAATTTCTTACCAAACAAGCATATATAATACATTTTAAAACACTTATAATACATCTATATTGCATGTCTAATTCACTTTTAATACATAGTGTAAATTTATCATAGTATTGCTATAGATGATAATAAGTAAAAAATATCGCTAAAAACAGTATAGTATTTATCAAAAAAGTAATTTTTCCTTCAGGGACAAGAGCTTACAGGGCTCATTGACTTGTTAATCTATTGGATTGGATCAGCCCAATTTGAATTGGTTTGGGCCAGTTCAGCAATACAAGCCCACAAGTCCAGCTCCAGTCAAAACTCCAACAGAAGGGGAAAGTTGCTGAAATTAATTTGTTGAAGAAGAAGAAAAGGAAGAACAAAGATGAATGCTCCAGATCGTTACGAGCGTTTCGTTGTTCCAGAAGGCGTTAAGAAGTACGGTATTAAGCAACTTTTTTTTTTCTTTTTTCACGAAAAGGAACAACGAAGAGCTGAATCATCTCAGTGGATGGTGGCACTTACTACACCCTTTTACCTTTTTTTTTCTTTTCATGGGTTATAACAATTCTTTCACTGCAAAAATTTGATTAGGGTTTCGTATGAGAGAGACACAAAGATTATGAATGCAGCTACATTCACTGTTGAAAGAGAGGACCACACAATCGGCAACATTGTTCGCATGTAAAAACACATTGATTACTCCTCTTTTTTTTTTGTTTATTTTTATGTTATTTTCCTTCGATTCTGGAATACCCTTTTGGTCAAGAACTGATTTTTTTTTGGTAATATTTACATGATTTTTTAAAATAACAGGCAACTACATAGGGATGATAATGTCCTGTTTGCTGGGTACAAGTTGCCTCATCCTCTTCAGTACAAAATCTTGTTCAGGGTTAGTTTCTCTGGTGTTGTTCCTGTTTCCTCACTTTCTCGTGCTTTTTGCTAGTATAATTGCTCGTATTAGTATTATTTGTTCTATTAATAATGGTTTCTCGTATGCATCTATTTACTTACTATGCTTCTATTGCTTATGTCTTCATAAATGTTGTGTTTTTTCTTTCTTTGAGCCCAAGGTTTTTCAGAAACAACCTCTGTCAGGTAGAGGTAAGGCCTGCGTACACTCTACCCTCCCCGGACCCACTTGTGGGACTATACTGGGTGTATTTTTTTTGTTGTTGCTTGGTGTGGCCTAGTGAACAATGGATTTCTGGTGGAAGACGTAATTGTGCGAGTGGGAGGTAGTAGGTACCAGTTGGCCTCAACTGGAAAGTAAACACTCCAACTTTGAGTGTGCACATCTAAACACCTCAACTCATCTCTATTGTGTCAGTTGAACACTCCAGCTTACAAAATGATCATCTAGACACCTATAATTTATGTGTCACGTCAATGTCGGGTGTCTAGGAGACACAATAGGGACGAGTTGGAGTGCTTAGTTGCCAGTTGAGACCAATTGAGGTGTCTAGATTTACACTCTCAAAGTTGGAGTGTTTATGCCAAGTTTGAGTGTCTGTTTATGTATTATGCCATAAAAAAATTGCAATGCCTTTAATTGTAAGACAACTGTGTATAGCATTATATGTGATAATTGTGGGTATGGAAATGGAAAAAAAAACAGACTTGTGGCAATTAGGAAATGTCATAGCTTGTTATACTGCTCATAAAGGATTGCAAGATGCACGACTCAAGCTAGTTCTGTTCTAAAGGTGTAAGTAACAGGAAGAAGGGTCATGAGTATTTGCAAACAGGTATGAATTTGAGAATGATAGGTTTGTATTCACTAGATAAAGGCCTGCTCCAACTGCTTATGAGAGTAGTTGGAGAAGCTGAATTGATGGGGTGGGAAAGTGAGGCTATGGAAACTGGAAAAACACGTCATGCATTTAGTACTTAATTGGAAGGGGAATTTCAGTGCACCAAAAGAAAAGTAATATGGTTGCATTATTTAGTGCTTGCTTAGAGGTACCTAGTCCTAGTGTATAGTTTTCTAGGTAGTTGATTGCTTTGGTGGACATTTGTCTGCAAAATGACCATTTTTTGTTTCAAACTTAGAATTGAGTTGCAAAAAAGAAAAAGCTCTGATTATTGACAGTTAAAAAAAATTCTTTGAATCATTTTCCCCTAGAAGCTTTCACGCTTCAAGACTTCTCTTATGCTATCTTGCACCTTGAATATATAATCTCTTTACAAAGTGCTTATAATTTGTCTGTCGGATACTATCATGTTTTACTGCAACCTTGCTTGTTTATGCACTTTGATTTGACCTATTTTCTTTGTTTGATTTGCAGATTCAAACAACAAGCCAATCCTCACCTATGCAGGCGTATAACCAGGCTATAAATGATCTTGACAAGGAACTTGACCATCTGAAGAATCAATTTGAGGTACAGTTATCTTTTAATTTTTAGTCTGGCTTGTTTCAAGTAGACTATGTCTATATACTATCACAGCATTAAGGCATGCTTCTTTTCTGGCTTCGAATTTTATGATGTTCCGTAATATTTGATTGTTGTAAGAAGAAAAAAATCAAAAGAGTTAAAATATATTAGGAAGTTTTAAATATTTGGAAAATCTTAAATAGATAAACCAGCTTGTATCCTTGCAAGTTTATTTTCTACTTGAATAATTGTATGGTTCTTCAGCACTTCTTTCCTTTCTTCTTTGGTTGGATTTTTATGGTTCCTGTTCTTCAGTACTTAAGATGAAGCATCAATTTAAAATATTTTATGTTGTATTTTCTTTTATGAAATACTATGGTTCGATGCTATGGGTTCGATGCGAAGTGTTGGAAGCATCTTGTGAAATGAGTTTGAGCTTCTTTACCTTCTTGAGATAGAATAAATGACAGGGAAGACAACCTGTTGGATAAGCTCTTATACTGTAGCTCTCACAATTACGATGCTCGTACTTGAAACTGATTTTAAAACTCAATTTAAAAGCTGATACGAGAGAATGTAAAGTGATGCCTATTCTTCCAGAGTTCCTTAATACTTTTCAAAATGGACAGCTAGGTTCTATGACAGTTCTCCTGGTTGAAAAGTTCATGACGAGATAGCTCACACTGAAAGAAACTCCTTAATATTACCTTTCCTTTTCATGCACCGGCATGCCCAGTTTACTCTTGCCATGATTGTCTTCCCTTCTACGTCCTAATGATCCAAAATGTAATAAACCCTTAGGCAGGCAAAAAGTAACAGTTACGATCTCTCCCTACCCATTTTGTTGAAGAAGCACTACACTTATTTTGCTATCAGTGACCTCGTCCTAGAAGCTGGTCAACTACGCGCGGGAAAAGCTCTCTAGATCTTGAAACTTTGAGAACTGAACAGTGGTGTCCATGGGCTGGGTTGTAGTTCTCCCAGCACTTGCTTTACTTTGGTCATCGATGTCACAGGAAAGCAAACAGCATTTATAGACTTCATTACATAACTTACGTGAAGGTTAAAATGATGAAAGGAGAGAATGTGAAAAGTCCTCTTTGTTGGTCTCCTTTTTCGTTATCTCTAGATCCACCATGACAGCAGTTAGACTGTAAAGAGCTTATTGAATCTAGTTGCAAAAGAGAGATGAAATACAGAGAGAATGATTATGTTGCCAGGGGAAGGAAGAGCTGATGGCTAGTCTGACACTAACCTAAGCCTTCTAACTCGGAGGAGTTCCCGGAGAAAGAAAGTATAGAGAAAGGGAACTAAGATAGTCAAAAAAATGTCCTAACAGACAGCAGTGTCCAGCTCATAAGTTTTGAAGTCACTCTATGGGCTTGTATCAGATTTTGCATTTTCATTTTTGCATGGTGACAAGTGAATGATTCTTACTTGAAACATTTCTTTGCTCGTTCATACTAACGATGCTTAGTTCGTTTTCTTGACTGTAGGGTGAGTTGGCCAAGCACACGAGGGACTACTAACCCTTCGATAGTGATATTTTGGTATTCAACAACCGTACCTCAAACAGTTTCCTAGTTCGGTGTAGTCTGTATGTAACTCTTGGTCTGTACTTGAGATGTTGAACTAGCAGCTACAGTTTGGCTCGGGCGATAGCACCGCCCAGGCTTTGTTTTAAAGTTGGTACTTTGAGGTCTGCTTTATATGCCTCAAGTTTAGGTTCACAAATTGCTTGTGCAGGTTTAAACTATTTGACATGATCTTCGTATCTATTTGGTTTTAGTTTGGTTTTCAATTATCTTAACAACTGTTTTAAAAATGAAGTTTCAAGTTTCTACAACCAAATATATATATATATATATATATATATATATATATATATATATATATATATATATATATATATATATATACCTTGAGATATGAACATATATTTTATTAGGCACCCTAGGACGCAAAAGCAAATTGGGTGCACTGGTCGAAATTGCTGCTTAAACTTCTCAGTTGAATATTTGCTACTACCACCAAGATCTGCACCGATGGCCCCTTTGCTTAGGTTCATGCCCAAGGTTTTGCAATGATAATCGTGCCCTCCTATTCAATGGGGCCTGACACTTGCCTCGATAGCCAGTATAGGGTCGCGCACTCCTTAGCAGATTTTGGCTTTCATGATCCAGGTTAACGTGCAATTTAACTCTTCTTCCTAGCAAGTTTGAACACACGACATCGTGGTTGCAAAGTGAAGTTCACAACCATCACTCCACACTCCTCCATAGTGCAAGATTTACAAAGGATAATTATTTAATTCATTTTTATACGGTAGTGCGTTAGTTCTACAGCTGTGTGTGTATAATAAAACTATCGTACTGTGCGACATACTTTAACAAACGTGCACATATGCCCTTAGTGGTGCCGTTTCCCCGTGATCTTCAAATCCTGGTAAGGCGGCTAAATACTCTAACCGGAGAAAACCTTAGTAAAATTGTTTACTTTCTGTATTTCAATTTATGCGACTCACTTTCTTTTTTAGTCAGTCTCAAAAAGAATGACACATTTCTATATTTAGTAACAATTTAACTTTTAAATATTTATTTTACCTTTAACAAAATAATTTATAGCCACACAAACATCTATGACTTATTTAGGCCACAAATTTCAAAACTATTTCTTTCTTTCTTAAATTCAGTACCAAATCAAACTATATCACATAAATTGAGACGGATGAAGTACTAAACAAGTAAAGTTTTGAATAAGGACAGTCTTAATAATAAATAAGTTAAAAGAATTGTCAGGAAAAATAAAAAACAAGTTTATAAGTAAAAAAAACTCTTAAACTAGATGTAATGAAATAATTTTAGAGAAAAGAAAACAAAAAAAAAGGAGGTATTTTAGAATACCTCAATTTTTTTTCTCATCTTCTTCCTCTTATATCAGTCTTGAATTCATGACCTAGTGGTGTAGGGAGAACTCCCTACACCACTTTGAACAAGAGTGACTGATGTTCTTTATTCAACAACTAAAATTATTTATCACCTTACTACTATAAAATGGGCCAAGAAGTTATAAAATGACCAATGATCACTGAAAAAACAAGTCCAAGATTAGGTGGGTTGTGCCTAGGCATGGAAAAAGAGATTGGAATCTTTACATAAATAGCTGGTCGGATCCATCATTTATTTCTTTTAGTCGGGATACATATACCAGGGGCAGAGCCAGGTAGGAGGGGTTTATTTGAAACACTTTCGATGAAAAATTATACACTATTTACATGGTTGAAATTATATATATAGTAGATGTTGAACCCCCTCCAACTTCTTTGTATAATTGTTTCTTCATATTTTGAATCCCTTTAGTGAAAAATTTATCTCCACCACTGACATATACTATATGTTACTCATTCATACATAAATTATATACATATGGTATGTCTACTAGCTTGCTACTTTTAGTTTAACTGATTGGATGGGCAATTGTTAGGTTAATTTTCAAAATAAATAAATAAATTACAACTATACAAATTATATAAGAGTAAAATACACAGTGGTACACTTAATATATTACTCTCTCCATTCCATATTAGTTATCAAGATTATTAAGAATATTTATCTCAAATTATTTATTATTTTTCAAAATCAAAATGATTTTTTTTTTAATTTTATCTTTAGGAGTCGTTTGGTTCGCCGATAAAGTTATCTCGAAATTACAATCTTGAGATTATAATCCTAGAAGTCAGAGACTAATTTATCCTACCCGGGAGATGAGATAAAATAATACCAAGTTAGATGGAATAAGGTGAAATATCCACGATTAAGGTTAAGATTAAATTTTGTACTCTGTTTGATTGAAAATACAAGTTTATTCGAGGCTAAGTAGGCGTTTGACCATAAATATTATTCACAATATTTCGAAATATATTTTCAATTTATTCCAGAATACTTGTTTGGCCATGAAAACCAAAACATTAATTCGGAATATGTTTTCACAATTTTTTATTTTTTAAAAACACCTCTTGAGGTGTATTCACTATTTTTGGATTCAATTTTTTCTCACTTTATTTTTAAATATCATACCAACTCAATAGCCTAAATATTTTTGGAAATACTATGGTCAAACACAACTCCAACTCTATTTTCAACTTTAAAGTGAATACCAAATAAAGTGAATACGTTTTTGGTTTTTATGGTCAAACAGGTCCTGAAGTTATACTCTCCCCGTTCCTTTTTAGGTGTCATGTATACTAAAAATAGTTGTTCCTAAATACTCTCTCCATTCAAAATTACTTGTCACTTATTTTTGTTTTTTATTTTTATTTTTACTTGTCATTTTTGACATATCAAGAAAAGATAAAATAAAATTTTCAGTTTTACTCTTAATTTAATTACTAAGACTTTTTGAAATCCCAAATGATTAATTTCAACTAGTACTAATTAATAGGGGTAGTATGGTAAAGTTACTATGTCAATTATTATTTTCTTAATAGGTGCGCCAAGTCAAAAAGTGACAAGTAATTTTGAACGCAGGGAGTACTTGTCAATTAAAAAATCAAGACAGAATTTAATTATTTTTTTCAACTTTACCCTTAACATTAATTATTCTAGAATTAAGAGACACATAAATAGACAAAGACTAATAAGGGGTATATAAGTCAAATTACACTCCTAATTAATTTTTTTTAATGGTTGATCAAAGTCTTATCATAACAATTAAAAAGGAACGAAGAAAGTACCTTTTATCAAACAAAATATAATTTTAATCTCAATCTTAATTTTGAGATATCTCAATTTTTATTTATGCTTTCTTAAAGGATATGAAATTGAAATATGATAAATAATATGAGACTAAGGAAGTAAATGTCAATTAAGCATTTACATTGCGTGTGCATACGTGGGTTTCAAGGTACTACTTTGAAAGCACAAATTCAATGTGGAAAAGTTTCTAAAAATACTTTCAACCTTTGACTTCTACGATGGCACACGTTTCTCATTGCCGCACGTGCTTGAAATCTTAGCTCATTTTATGAGTTCAATTTATATACAGAAGATATGGAGGTCAAGAATAATTAGGGCAAAATATTAGTAGATATAGTCGAGCGTTGTCTAATTCTTTTCTCACTATCTTTTATTTCTTTTACTTCAGTTATCATATTATTTGTTGTTGCTACTTGTTTTCTTCTTAGTTGTTTTCAGCATGAATTATTCGCTATTGTATTTGCTTAACATACTTGATTTTTCATATGTTTACTTGAGTCAAGAATCTATCAAAAACAGTCTCTCTACCTTGTGAAGGTAGGGTAAGGCTGAGTACATACCACCCTGTTGATTACTGTGTTCAACAAGTATACCAGAAAATAATTTAGACTGAAAAATAGAAAAGTAGAACAATATCCGAGATCACAGAATTCACTGTGTGTCCTTAAGGAATTTAACCCCTCACTGTACCCGAGGTTGTGGATTATTTTCTCCTAGAATAAAATGGATATACCTGGTATTGACGTAGCGGTACCTCAAACCTCAATACCTTCAGTGAACTCAAAGAGTCAGTCTTCTATCACACTTATACTCGAATTTTATTTGTAAGAAAATATATGTAGGATGCAGATTTTCTTTATCGGAAAAATGAGGTAATCCTCTATATTTATAGGCAAAAGTCTGGGTTGAAATGGTGCGAAAAACACCTTTTCTGAACAGGTATGGTGCCTGTTCGGAAGAAACATCACAGGTTTGGTGTCTGTTCAGAAGAAACATTTTCTTTCTGAATTTCTGTTGGAAATTATTCGTTTATCAATCAATCACATCATTTGTCAAAGCCAAAGCCGAAGTCGAAGCTGGAGTCGTAGCCGTAGCCGAGCCGAGTGAGCGACGATGACGACGGCGCAAAGGGGGCACTCTCTTCTTAACCCTTTAAGAGCTAAAGGAAGTGTTTCTTAATATAAGGACAAAACTTTTCCTCTATTCTACCAATGAGGGAGAAATGACTTTCCTTTCATTTTTTCCTTCACTTGGTTCCCCCATATTTTTCAATTCACATTACACTCACATTTTTCAATTCAAGTCTTATCTTTAAAGCTCATTCTTTAAAGAACACAAACCCACAATCCCCCACATGAATGGGGAATGACTATATCATGAAAAATATGCATGAAAAACTGTGTGATTCGAACGCAAGGATTAATTGCATCTAGATAAGTAGGTTTTCCTTTGAACTTTTCGTAGTGAACATATATCGAATATACTCGGTCAATCGGTATACTTGATTTCTTTGAACCGTCGAGCTTTGGTGTATACCTAGACAACATAAGTTACATAATCAATTCTTTAACTGTCTTTGGTTCTCATTGTTTTGTTCATTTCAGCCATGAGCACTGCCTGGTTTATAAGTGCGTAGAGAATTGGCCTTACAACATTCTCTTTGAAGCGGCTTACACTTCACACTTACATAGGTGATTCCTAAATGTGTTATCCCGTAGATACACCATTTGATATACCCTGTATCAAACTTAGAAATCATTAAAAAACCTTAATGCCTTATCCTTGTTACTGAACATTGTCTCATCACGAGAATGGACCATAAAAGTTATTTTGACAATATTGAACCGTCATCAATGACTTTGTTTGATCTCCTTGAACCTAGATCTTGGGATCTCCAGTCTTCTAGGTCGAGTTACCGCCACAATGATTTGTCCTCGACCATAGTCCTATTCCCTTTGATGACCTTTCAACTACCTCTCTAGTTAGGCCTTTTGTAAGTGGATCCGACACATTATCTCTTGACTTTACATAGTCAATTGTGATAATTCCACTAGAGAGTAGTTGTCTAACAGTGTTATGTCTTTGTCGTATGTGACGAGACTTTCCGTTATACATAACGCTCCCAGCCCTTCTTATTGTCGCTTGGCTATCGTAATGTATGCATATAGGAGACAACGGCTTAGGCCAAAATGGAATGTCTTCTAAGAAATTTCGGAGCCATTCAACTTCTTCACCGGCCTTGTCTAAAGCTATGAATTCAGACTCCATTGTAGAGCGGGAGATACATGTTTGTTTGGATAATTTCCAAGATACTGCTCCTCCACCAATGGTAAAAAATATATCCACTTGTGGACTTAGTTTCAGTTGACCCGGTGATCCAATTTGCATCACTATATCCTTCAATAAAGCTGAATATTTGTTGTAATTCAAAACAAAGTTTTGAGTATGTTGCAAATACCCCAAAACTCATTTCATAGCCATCCAATGAGTCTGTTTGGGATTACTTGTGTATCGACTCAATTTACTTATAGCGCACGCTATATCTGATCGTGTATAATTTATGATGTACATCAAACTTCCCAACACTCTGGCATAGTCCAATTGAAAATGACTTTCACCTTTATTCTTAGCAAGAGAAAGGTTCACATCAATTAGTGTTTTTACAACTTTAAAGTCCAAATACTTGAATTTTTCGAGTACCATTTGGATATAATGATATTGAGACAATGCTAGACCTTGAGGAGTTTTGTGAATCTTAATTTCCAATATCAAATCGGTAACTCCTAAGTCTTTCATATCAAATTTACTAGCAAGCATATGCTTCGTAGCATTTATGTTAGCAATGTCGTTACTCATTATCAACATATCATTCACATACAGACAAACAATGACTACTTGATTTGGAGTGTTCTTAATATAAACGCACTTGTCACACCAGAGGCAGACCCACATGGAAGCTTGGGGTGCGCGTGCACCCGTTAACTTCGAAAAAATATATTTATGCATATGGTATATACCTTGACAAACTAAAATATACTAAAGAGTGCACCCATATGAACAAAGGTTGGTTGGTGGCACAGTGGTTGCGAGCGTTGCTTCCGCCCAAGTTACCTGAGTTTGAATCTGGGTAATTCTTTGTTTTATAATTATTTTTCTTGTTTAGGAAAAAGTTAAAATGCAAGTGAGTTAGGCTAGATTCGAACCTGGATAACTTGATACATTCGGCTAGATTCGGACATGGGTAACTTGATACATTCTAAAAGGATTTTACCACTAAGCTATCCTAGTCTTCTAATTTTCTTTGTTAAAGTTTTTATCATATTTGACTTATATACTTGTGTTTTCATCACGGTACCAGTACGATATACCTTAATCATCATTGATTTTTTTTTTTTGGCATATATGTTAAAATAATAGTGCACCGGCCATCGTTAAATTCTGGATTTGTCTCTGTGTCACACTCGTTAATTTTGAAGCCATTTGACAATATTGTATGGTCAAATTTCGCATGCCATTGTTTGGGTGCTTATTTTAGTCTATACAAGGATTTAACAAGTCGACACACCTTCTTTTCATTTTCAGGAATCACGAAACCTTCGAATTATTCCATGTAGATTTCTTCCTCTCAATCTCTATTTAAGAAGGCTGTTTTCACATCCATTTGATGAATTTGAAGACCGTACATAGCGGCTAACGCTATTAACACTTAAATCGATGTAATTCTTGTTATCTGTGAGTACGTATCAAAGTAATCGAGACCCTCACATTGTCTAAATCCTTTGACTACGAGTCTTGCTTTATATTTATCAATAATGCCATTATCTTTCATTTTCCTTTTGAAAATCTATTTGGAACCTAAAGACTTATTTTCTGGAGGAAGATCAACCAATTCCCACGTATGATTGTTCATTATGGATTCAATCTCACTATTGACTGCCTCTTTCTAATATTGCGCTTCCGAAGAAGTCATTGCTTTTTTAAAAGTTCGAGGCTCATTTTCTAACAAAAATATTAGAAATTCTGGTCCAAAGGAAGTAGAGGTCCTTTGACGTTTACTACGTCTTGGATTTTCCTTATCAAAATCATTTTCTGTCATTTTTTCTCGAGGTCATTTAGATCCTTCGTTAGATGACTCACATTCCCTTTTATACGAATATATGATTTCAAAAAATTCAGCATTATCTGATTTAATTACTGTATTCACATGAATATCGGAATTTTTTGATTTATGAATAAAAAAATTGATATGCTTTACTATTTGTAGCATATCCTATGAAAACACAATCAATTATTTTTGGTCCTATTTTTACCCTTTTAGATTTAGAAACTTGCACTTAGCCAAACACCCCCACACTTTCAAGTATTCGAGTTTAGACTCTCTTCCTTTTCATTTTTCATATGGAATAGATTGTGTTTTACTATGGGCAACTCTATTAAGTATTCGGTTAGCTGTAAGGATAGCTTCCCCCCACAAGTTCTGGGGTAAACCAGAATTTATTAACAAGGCATTCATCATCTCTTTAAGTGTTCTATTTTTTATTTTCGCAATTCCATTTGATTATGGTGAGTAAGGAGCAGTTGTTTGATGAATAATGCTATATTCCAAACATATTTCTTCAAAAGGAGATTCATATTCGCCGACTCTATCACTACTTATCATTTTGATCTTTTTGTTAAGTTGTGTTTCAACTTCACTTTTGTATTGTTTGAATGTTTCAATTGCCTCATCTTTACTATTAAGTAAATAGATATAACAGTATCGCGTACTATCATCAATGAAGGTTATGAAATACCTTTTTTCACCGCGAGATGGTATTGACTTCATGTCACAAATATCTGTGTGAATTAAGTCTAAGGAATTTGAATTCCTTTCAACTGACTTATAAGGATGCTTAACATACTTAGATTCAATACATATTTGACATTTGGATTGATTGCATTCAAACTTAGGCAATATATTCAAGTTGATCAATTTGCGCAAGGTTTTATAATTAACATGTCTTAAACGTGAATGCCATAAATCATTTGACTCAAGCAGGTAAGAAGAAGCTGAAACTTTATTATTATCAACAACTATTACATTCAGTTTGAAAAGGCCCTCAGCAAGGTAACCTTTTCCTACATACATCTCGTTCTTACTTATACAACTTTGTCAACAATAAAAATGCACTTAAATTCATTTTTGACTAGAAGACTAATAGAAACTAAGTTCTTCCTAATTTCAGGAACATGACAAACGTTGTTCAGAGTCACCACCTTGCAGAGGTCATCTTCAAAAATACTTTTCCATAACCTTCAACTTTGGTTGTTGCAGAATTTTCCATGAAAATGGTCTCGTCGGGTTCAGCAGGAGCATATGTTGCAAATGCTTCTCTAACATCACAGACATGTTGGGTGGCTCCAGAATCAATCCACCACTCCTTGGGGACTTCCTACTAAGTTGCATTCAGACAACATAGCACATAAGTCATCAATGTCCACATTTGTTTCAACCATATTGGCTTGAACCTTCTTCTTGTATTTCTTTGGAGCACGACATTCCACAGCCTTGTGTTCAGCTTTTTCACAGTTGTGATAGTCTCCCTTAAACCTTTTTTTGCTAGGATAATTTTTCGATCCAGATGGCTTCTTCCTCTTTTTCGAATTCGTTGGACCAGTCTCAACAATGTTTGCTCCCATAATTATTGAGTTTCCTCTAGCCTTCTTTTTGGCAGCCTTGTTATCTTCCTCGATCCTCAATCGAACAATGAGATCTTCGAGTGTCATCTCCTTGCGTTTGTGTTTCAAATAATTTTTGAAGTTCTTCCATACGAGAGGCAACTTCTCAATCATTGTTGCCACTTGAAATGCATCATTTACAACCAAACCTACACAAAACGTTATGTAAGTATTCACAATATACTTAATACTTATGACAAAAGTATTAATGAAGTTTATACTTTTAGCAAAGAGATCGTGAATAATCGCTTGCAATTTCTGAACTTGGGTAACAACAGATTTGCTATCCACCATCTTGAAGTCCAGAAACTTAGCAACTATAAACTTCTTTAACCCGACATCTTCTGTTTTGTACTTTTTCTCTAAAGCATCCCACAATTCTCTTGAAGTCTTGATGTTGCTGTACACACTGTACAGATCATCCTCCAGCCCGCTTAGTATATAGTTTTTGCACAGAAAATCTGAGTGCGTCCAAGCCTCAGTCACTAAGAAGCGTTCATTATCCGGAGTTGACTCCGACATAACTGAAACATCTTCCTTAATGAACCTTTGCAAACTCAGAGTAGTCAGATAAAAGAATATTTTCTGTTGCTAGCATTTAAAGTCAATTCCTGAAAACTTTCTGGGCTTTTCTGCCGGAGTCGATGCTGGTGCAGAATGACTGGAGGAGGCTGCATTACTAACAGTGCCGATCATTGGGGTAGTTTCTGTTCCTCTCATGTTTGTTACTGGTAACAACACAAAAATTATTAGTTGGTGAAGATTTTATTTCTTCGAACCAAATAAATTTTTTCCAGAAACAGATTTAATATTCGATGAAGTTTTTATATTTTCGAATCGAATATTAAAACGGAGTAGAAAAAATAGAAAGATTTTTAGTCTCCAAATCCAAAAAATAGATGAACACAGAAAAAAATGTAAATTCCTTAAGCTTGTTGGTTACTGTGTTCAACAAGTATACCAAAAAACAGAAAAGTAGAAATAATATCCGAGACCACAGAATTCACTGTGTGTCCTTAAGGAATTTAACCCCCTCATTGTACCTGAGGTTGTGAATTATTTTCTCCCAAGATAAAATGGATATACCTGGTATTGACGTAGCGGTACCTCAAACCTCAATACCTTCAACGAACTCAAAGAGTCAATCTTCTATCACACTTAGACTCGAAATTTATTTGTAAGAAAATGTATGTAGGATGCATATTTTCTTTATCGAAAAAATGAGATAATCCTCTATATTTATAGCCAAAATTCTGGGTTAAAATGGTGTGAAAAACACCTTTTCTGAACAGGTATGGTGCCTGTTCGGAAGAAACATCTGTTCTGAACAGGTCTGTCGGAGGGACGCGCGAATTAAATTAATGTTAAGAAAAGAGAATTTATTTGTGAATTAAAATAAATTTTATCCTTCATTGCCAAAGCCATAGCCAGAGTCGAGCAAGCGACGACGACGATGACGCGAGGGGACACTCTCTTCTTAACCCTTTAAGAGCTAAAGGAAGTGTTTCTTAATATAAGGATAAAAAATTTCCTCTATTCTACCAATGAGGGAGAAATGACTTTCCTTTCATTTTTTCCTTCACTTGGTTCCCCCATATTTCTCAATTCACATTACACCTACATTTCCCAATTCACACCTTATGTTTAAAGCTCATTCTTTAAAGAACACAAACCCAATACACCCTTCTCAGACCCCAGTCATCGAATTACACTTGGTATATTATTGTTCTAGATACGAGAGCTCGTGTGTTTTGATAAATAGTTGGCGATAAATTATGTAGAAAACACTAACACCTGATTATTCTAAAACTCGCAAAAAAAATAAATACTTTTAAATGTATTTTTGACCATTATCTCAAAAATTACACTCTTAAATTATATGAATTTCTAATTGTACACAAATATAAATTAGAGGGTGAGATAGTTTTGATTACGCGTTAAATGGTACTTTTGAGTGGTTTTCTCTCTGTACGTAGTGAGATCGATAGAATTCTTCCACTTTAAACAATTTTCTCTAATTTTTTTTTATGAAAATTGAAAAATTCTAGATAAAAACACTTAATAAGCTCAACGATCCACAAATATGCCTAGTGATTTCTGAAACTAGATAGCTAAGCAAAAATATTATTCTCTCTTTTTTAATTCGTTTACTTTCTTTTTTAACTTGCTTAAAAGAAATGCATCTTTTCTTTTTTGACTACTATTTAATTCTAACTTTTTGCATGACATGCTTAAGACTACTAGATTAAGGGTGTGTTTGGTATGGAGGAAGACATTTTATAGGAAAATAAGTTGTTTCTTACTTATTTTCTTTTGTTCGATACGCAAGTAAGAATTTTTTTAAAAAGAATTTGTATATATTTAACACAAAACAATGAGAACAAATAAAGTAATGGGGGATGGGGTAAGAAAAAAATTATAATTTTTTTTCAAAAAAACAAATTTAAAAAATTCTTCTGGAGGGGGTAGGCGGTGGGGGTGGGGCGTAAAAAAAATATTTTCTTAAAAAAAAATTAAAAAGATTCAATATTTTTTTGGGGGGTGGGGGTAGGGGGTAGGGGTGAGGTAAGAAAAAAAATTTAAATTTTTTTAAAAAATAAATTTTAAAAAATATTTTTTTTTTTGAGGGGAGGGGGGATGGTAGGAGGTGGGGTAAGAAAAAAATTGATTTTTTTTCAAAAAAATAAATTAATTTTTTTTTGGATGGGGTCGGGGTAGGGGGTGGGTAAGAAATTTTTTGTTTCGGGGTGTGATTTTAAGAGTGATATGAAAATTGTAACTTGTTTTCTCTACTTTGATTAAGGAAGTCATTTTCCTTATTTTGAAAGAACTTGTTTTCCTATGGAAAATATTTTCTAAAATTTTAGCCAAACGAACATGAAAAAATAGAAAAATATTTTTTTCCTCCGTACCGAACACACCCTAAAAGACATTTTGGTACATTCTATATATCTTTAATTTGAGATTACATGATTCTATATCTTAATTTTTTTAAATTTCGTGTCAAGTTAAAACCGAACAAACAAATTAAAACGGAAGTCGGATCCGCCCGATAAGCAGCCTTAACGAAAGGGGTAATAACCTTAATTTCTTGTTCAATGTTTATGGATGACTGATTAAACGAAAAAGTTAAACCTTAATTACTCGTTCAGCGTTTCTAGTAAAGCAGAATTAGTCAAGTAATTTGGAAAAAATTAAAAAGCATGTGTGAAAAGGATAAACTAATCAAGTTAATTAACAGATAATATTCTACCTAATTAAATAATTAACATGTACAGGTATAACAAACATTTGAAAAATTTCACCATCTTGGAATATATCAAAACTTTTTAAAAAAAATTTATTTAAATGGACTAGTAATTAGCAGCCTCCAAGAAATTTTTTAACCTGTTGATTAAGTAATATGATTAATTAAGATGATTTTTTCTTCTTCTTAATTTCTTGGGTAGAAAGCCAAGAAGTTTGAACTCACACAAAATTTTCTTCCTATAATATAGTTTTAATCAGAGATCTCGAGTTTAAGTGTCCAAAAATAAATCGCCTCTGATAGTAATATTGTGTTACTGCTCAAAGTAGGTAGGATTTCTCCACCCAAAGATTAATAAGGTCCCGAAGTGAATAATATCGTTTGAAAAATAAAATAAAACATTTCCATATCGTAGAGTAATAGATAGAGTCACCACGAAAAGGATATGGTAAAATAAATGAAAATTCTCCATTCGTAATCAGAATCGAGCTTGAAAATGACGAATCCCTAATAAGGAAATGTCTTTCTACAAAGTTAATTCTACTCGACGCAAATATAAATTAGTTAAATTATAATAGGTTTCCAATATATAACAGATAGTAGGGACAAATCTAGAGGGCCGGTTACAGGTTCGTGTGAATTCAGTATTTTTTGCTCAGATTTTATAATCTACTAAATATTTGAATGTGAAATAACTTAATATAATATTAACTTGAGGTTACTATTAAAACCCATAAACGTTAAATCCTGAATATCCTCGAGCAAATCTATTTTTATATATATATATATATATATAAAAGAGAATCATAGGCCCGCCTACGTGGCAAGCCTACAGACCAGGAATTGATTTTTCCTTTTTCTCCTATTTATTAAATAGATTAAAATCCTAAAAGTCATTACAGCAAAAGCAACCACACGTCTCATGGAAGAAGTGCCTATTCGGTAATATGCCTAACAAAAAAACTTATTCAAGAATTCCAAACGTTTCCATCAACTGAAAATTGAACCCCCAACAACAGTTACTAATTTTGTGTAAGAAACCCAAAAGTTTTCACCCAAATTTGTTCTTTAGCAATGGGCGCAGATCTGTTGATCTCTCCCTGAAGGCCTTATACAATTTAAATAGTTTGAAGACATAGCGATGAGCGTGTAATTAAGGATCTGTCTTCCCCCAAATTGTTGGCTACGTTGTGATTGTAAGTTATTTGACAGAACTTGGCAGATCAAAAAGATGGTTGTTCTACTGACCCTTGTGATTACCCATGGTCCCTTTTGTGGACAGTCTGCTCCAAAAATGGTTAGCGCGCTTGAACATACTTCAAACTATTGATTTAGTTTTAGTCAAATTTAACTCATGATATACTTCCGGCTTTATAAATATTTTACTCAGTGCTTAATTAATCTCACTTATTAACTATTTTTGTAGGTACCAACTACCATGCATGTTCCATGTTCATTCATATCGATCTAACGATGATAAGAACGAGTTAGTCTTATTCGAGTATTTCATAAGGAAGTCCCTATTAATGTCTTCTTACGTAGCCTCAAATTGTGGAAATGCCAATGAAGAAAAAATGATGACATATATCCTGACAAGGTCCACCAATTTCTGTTATGAAATTTGCCAACTTTGATGAGACATAAGGGACTTGTGGTTCTTTTGAAGAGGACAGTTGTGAAAGCAACAAAGATGTACTTTTTATCATCCAAAAGGAATATGTTGGCAAAGAATGTAACAATATTGTCAAGAGGCTCATAGTGGATCGGAGGTCATTTGTTAGTCTTAATTATTATCTGATTGTGGTAAGTAACAAGTCATTGCTTTTTTGAAAGTCACATCTTCATCATTCCTAATTGCACTCGATCTCTTCCTCTTCGTTCTTCGTATCGAAATCAATTTTTTCTCTGCCTTCTTTCACTATTCATATCCAGGGCTATCATTGCTAGCGTCCAAGCGTCAAATATGATTGACGAATTTACTGAATTACTGCAAATACAAGGTAATTAATACTCCTCTCCTAAATGAGGTGTTGGTTCTTAATTCCCTTTTTTATTCTCTGACTTTGTCAAAATTGAATACCATCTTTGTCATCTTGGTAGATTCTTACTGAATATGCTTCGGCAGTCAGGTACAATCTTTCTTTATTGCCATTTCTCTCTTCCTACTATTTCTTCCCGTAGACATTGAAATTTTATGGGACTCTACAAGATGAGTCCAATTTCTGTTAGGGTTTCTTGGAGGCTACTCTATCCTAAACGCTACTCTACTCTAAACTCTAGCTTGGAGGCTACTCTACCTAAACCCTAGTTCACGCCTATATAAAAGATAACATATTGCCTTGAAGAGGCATCTCGAAATACCATAAACTCAGGGATATTCATAAGGAGATCCACAAATCTTCCTTTCATAGAGATCCTATATTCGAGAAATACGCTACAAAATACGCTACAAAAGGCCCTCGAATTATGAAAAATATTTAAGAGAAAAGAATCAAGGGAGGAACAAAATTTTACTCACATTGTTTATCAATAAAAATTCGTTTCTTCATATTTTATTTGTGATTGTAGTTTCTTTTCTGTCACATTAAAATTTGTTGCAAACACTGTCAAGCCAACGATAATGATTCAGTACTTCATTGAACATCAACGTTCAACTTTCAGTTCCTAGCACTCTTGATTAGTCCACCGTGACATTTTTTGTAGATCAGAAAATTAGTATTGTCATTTAATTATTTTTTATTTTTCCCTTGAAGAGTAATTTTTTTTTTACCTTCACAAAAATAAAAAATCAAACCTCTTCTGGATTTAATTTTGGTACTGTTTTGATCTTTTACAGAGGCTGAATCAGTGAACAAGTTGCAGCCAATATTCATGAGAATCACAGAGCTATTCAGCAATTTTTACAATGTAGAAGTATAAAAAAATTATTATAGTTTTCATTATTTCACCAAGATATTGAAGTCTATTTATAGTCTTTCTTCTTTATACTTTCTTTTCTTTTATACCTCTCTTGAATTTTGTTCCTGTATTGCTGTATTAGTGAATGTGATAAATTTCAGACTTTCTCCTAATTTTTTTGTGTTCTAATCTCTATATATTCCTATTTTTGTTGATTTTGACAAGTTATATTTTGAATAGAGATTGATTGGATTTTGTTTGTAGGCCAGATATATTTAATCATCTATATGACTTTACCACTTCAGGAATCACATATTTTTTAATTGTAACTAACAATTATTTACATGAGCTTTCGGACGACAAGAAGCCTGTTAAAGGTATAATACGTGATAATGTTTATTATCAAACTTTTTAAGTCCAGATTCCTTGAGTCGAGGGTCTATCGAAAACAACCTCTTTACCTCTTAGGTAGGGATAAGGTCTGCATACACTCTACGCTTCCCAAACTCTATTGTGGGATTATACCAGGTATGTTGTTATTGTTGTTGTTGTTGTTGTTGTTGTTTAGTCCAGACATGACTATTAGAAACCAATATTCCTTATTAATTAGGAATTGCACAAAACATAGGTAAGTTCCAGTCAGTAAAATCTTAATGGAACGGAACGAGTTTTTCTTATTTTTGAAATAGGGAACGACTTCCTCTAATCCTATGTGTATACTTGTGTTGTTGTATTTGTCTACAGTTCCTGGATTATCCAAATTTTCCATTGATGATTTATATGAATTTCAGGAGGTGATAAGATATACTACATTGATGGTTAATGTTATTTGAATATTCTTTCCCTTTCAAGTATATATACTCGCGTGATGATGGATGACTCTTTAAATTTACTAATGATCTTTTCTGATATCTGAATATCAAAAATAATGAAAATTAAATTTCTTGTTAAAAATTCTTACTTTACTACCTGTTATTTTCTTTTTCGTAATGTCAAATCTCTCTTTTCTTTCCTTTTCTCTATAACTTCTATGTGATAAAAGTAGGTAAGCAAAACGATTAAGGCATAAGAAAGATAGGTAGGCAAAGAGATCCAAAGCTTTTTCCCCTAGATACATTCCAACATTAGGGATTGAAAGGCTCTATATTTAATTATAATAAAGAAATAAAAATGTTATTGTCAGTACCAAGAGACTGTACAAAATATAGTAGAAAAGTAGCAGAAACTCAGAGACAAACAATCCAAAAACTACAGCATTGTATCTAATGTGTTTTCCTTGCACCAAAATTACAGTTTCCATAAGTATTTAAACTTAACAAAAGGAATGTGCTCAACTTTCTCTTCAAAAGTACCTCATGTTTCTTTCAACTCGTGCCTTTTCAAATGATGCACATGATGATAGTTTTCGAAGTACCTCACTATGCTTATGATTGGTGTTTCCCTAGTATCCGAAAAATAAAAATAACGCAAAGGAAGATTCTCGTAAAAAATTAAAATATGTAGAACAATATTTTCGGACATATATAGATTAGAAGATTTGACATCATAATATGTTTCAAAAAGTTCTAATTAATGATTGCAAATGTCTTACGCTCATTGTCATCAAATTAGTAGGATTTTGCTAATAAAATTTACAGAATCTTATTCTCATTTTTAGCATTACTAAGTTCATTTGGAGCACATACACAAGAAAACCAACATATAGAAAGGAGTACAAAAAACATAAAAGATAGAACCTTTTTTGTAGAGACTAAAAATCATCAAAGCATGAAAGAAATGAGCAAAAAAATAGTTACCAGACCTGAGATTATTAATGATGGAGAATTCAAAAGGTGGAACATAAGATCGGGTTGTCCTGCCTCTGCAAAATGTCCTATATCCATAAGTGAAAGTTCCACAAGGATAGGTGCTTTGGATTCAATCCTTGCTTAGACATCATGTGCCCGGAGGAGACAAAAAGAATAAAGTATTAATGGAGATGAAAACTTGACTTGTGGATTTCTTAATTAATGAAAATCATATCGAGAATATTAAGAACCACAACATTTAGTCACGAAATACCTCGTCTAGAATTAAGTTCTTCTAACAACCAAGCAATTTGCTTATTGTTTGCTTGTCCTTATCAAAATCTAGCATGCAAAGGAGGTGTGGAGTCTTTAAAAAATACCATAGTCATACTGATTCCACTACTTTGCTCTTGTCATCAGAAATCGAATTAGTAGATATATTACCTATGATGAAGCCTGAATATCAGACACGACATGTCATCAGAAATCGAATTAGTAGATATATTACCTATGATGAAGCCTGAATACCAGACACGACATACACACTTTTCTGAAATGAAAAATGCTAATATCTTTTACGTCTGATGTTAATTATCTAGTTTCAAATTCTTCAATTTCAGTTAGAGCAGTTGAATAACTCAACGAGAGAAGTGCAAGAATAAGCCTATATGTGAATTATGAAGAAAATGATGAATGGGGAAAGATCTCTGCCCAAATGTTTTCACGCCCTTTTGTTTCCTTTGAACGACCATCGTCATCGTAAAAAGAATCATGTCTTTGACTAAAGGTGAAACTATAAATGTATATTATACAAGTGAACGATCACAACAAATTCAATTTCTAATTTTTCATGTTTAAGGATTTAAAGAAAGAAGAAGGGATTATACAAGTTAATCATCACAACATATTTACTTCCCATTTTTTTGCCTGTTAAAGTGTTGAGCAAAAAGTAAGATACAAAAGAAGGAGAAAAAAGAAGACGACAAAAGAAGAAATCCATCCTCCCCAATTACTCAAGGTATATGTTCCTCGTCCATACCAACACAATTAGGTTAACCATTTTGAAAATATAACATGAACAAAAACATGAGTTGATAAACTGAATAGTAATTGCTGCTAATATATCTGAAGAATGTATATGGAGTCAAAATTTACTTGTAAAGAATAACAGACCTGCATGTATTGAGTAAATAAAACCTTTTCCTGAAGCCGTAGGCAAGGTCTCTCTATACGCCATTTTATCAAACGATTTATGAGTGTGATGAAATAAACATACTGCTTCCTTTTTTTTTGCACACTTAGATTGGGCAGCATTTGTGATGTAGTTCATTTTTACTGCTACAATGCAAACACGGACTGGGGAAAACAAACCAAAGCGCAATTAACAGGAACGTTAAAAATGAAAATGGAGATGGCAGTGCAGAAAGAACATTAAAGATACAGAAGAAAGAGTGGATACATATAGAGAAAGGATGCAGGGAAACATTAACCAAACAACTGACAAAAGCAACGAAGAAGATTGTTTATGTGGAAGTACCTGTGGAAAAGGAAGAAGAAGAGGGAAAGGAAAAAGTCGTTAAAGGGAAGAGAAGAGCTAAAAGGATGTCTGTTTATTTTTAGCAAAAAGAGGTGTTTATGTTTAGGGAAAAGACGTGACTGGCGAATACCCAATTTTCCTTAATTAAGGACTTTTTTTAAAATTAATTTAATAAGGAAAAAGGCAAAAAATTGATAAAAAATTTTAATATCTCACATTGGCGTTTATTTGATTCCCATAAAATTTTAAGTAATAACTGTTATATTCTAAGTTTTGATGATTGACAACCTCATGATGGGATCAGGTCCTTGTCCCTCATATGATAAAGGTCAAGCGGGCACAACTGTAAACTGTACTCTCTCTACAATTGCAACTTCAGCAGTGCCTCGATGATTAATAACCTGATGATGGGACCAGGTCCCCATTCTAGCGGCAATGAAAGTCAAATGGATATAGCTGTGAACTGTACTTTCTATGCAGTATTGACTGCTGTATAGTACAAGTTCAGCAGTCCTTTTTCTTCTCGACCAATAGGAATGGGTTAAGGTTTTTAACTTCTCTCATTTATAAGTGGAATGACCTAGAAGTTAAAAACCTAATTTTTGCAAAAATAAAAATTCTCTGTGCATTCAAAGCATCAACCATCATAAGATTCCAAAAGAAAACTTTCCGCAACAAGGGACCAGCTTAGAAGTAAATGTGTTTGTCCTTGTTGTGTAGTTTGCTTTGTGTTCTTTATTGTAAACCTACATCTGCTAACAGATCCTTGTAGGTAGTTTGTTATCAAAAGTGTACTTGTATGTAAAGCTTGATCAGCTAGAGTCAGTTTGGTCTAATCAGAAGGTGATAGAGTTATTGCCTAAAGGTGTTGCTCGTGTTGTAACTATTACAAGAAAATGAGGTTAATAGGTTAACCATAGGATTACGAGAGTGAGTCTGTAATCAATCATTGCTCTTGTTTTAGTGAAATTATTGTGTGTGAAAGCCTACGAGGTAGGTCATGGTTTTACTCCCTTGAGCAAGGAGGTTTCCACGTAAAATCATGTGTTCTTTACTACTGCTATATTATCTTCTGCTTTAGCTTTATATATACTTCAAGGACCTGGTTCTTGAACCGTTGTGGACTCTTACAAGCCATCAATTGGTATCAGAGTAAGGAATTTCTAAAAGGTTAACACCTAGAAAGAACTTCTCTAATGGCTGCTCCACCCAACCTAGAAGAAGGTTAGTCAACTATCAAGCCACGTAGATTTAATGAACAGTTATATGGATAGTGGAAGACTAAAATGCATGACTTTATCATGGTGGAAGATAGTGAAATCTGGGATGTCATTTGTGATGGTCCCTATGTGCCAATAAAGACTGTGATAGAAGGAGAATCCACCAAATCAGTTCCTAAAACAAGGAAGGAATACTCTGATGAAGACATAAAACAGATTGGAAAAAAACTTCAAGGCGAAGAAGTTGTCGGTGTGTGGTATAGGTGCAAAGGAATACAATCGCATCTCCATTTGTGAGATGGAAAAATAAATATAGGATGCACTGCAGACAACGCATGAAGGGACCAGTCAGGTCAAATAGTAGAAGATAGACATGCTTACCATGCAGTATGAGCTGTTTAGAATGAATGACGGAGAATTCATTCAAAATATGCATACCAGATTCACCTCAATCATCAACGAGCTTCATTGGAAACGACATTAAGCCTAGCAAACTTGTCAGGAAGATTCTGAGTGTCCTACTTGCCTCCTGGGAAAGCAAGGTAAATTCCATCACTGAAGCAAAAGATCTTTAAACTCTGACAATGGATGAGCTAATAGGAAATCTGAAAACTTATGAGCTCAAGAAGCAACATGACCAAGAACGACAACAACCCAAGAAGGACAAGAGCTTGGCACTCAAATATGTCAAGAGTGACTCGAGTGGTGATGAGTAAGACATGGCCTACGTCACTAGGCAATTTCAAAAGATGATAAGAAGAAATGGAGTCTTTCCTTCAAAAGGAAATTCAAGCAAGTTGTTCAGAAGCAATGAGACATGCCACAAATGTGGGAAGCTTGGACGCTTCACCAAAGACTGTCCTCTTCTCAAACAGGAGGAAAATAAGTATGGGAAAAACAACAATGACAAAGGGTGAAAGAGGAACCAAGTCCCCGAGAAGCAGAAGAGAAAAGAAATGGTAGACATTGGTGACAGGGGGAACACCTGGTGATGGAAGAAGGAACTGCCAACACTCTTGGAGTAAAAAGGTTGTATGTTTGTCATCATCAAAAAGGGGGAGAATGTTATATTCTAAGTTTTGATGATTAACAATCTCATGTTGGGACCAGATCCTTGTCCCTCATATGATGAAGGTCAAGCGGGTACAACTGTAAACTGTACTCTCTCTACAATTGCAACTTCAGCAGTGCCTCGATGATTAATAACCTGATGATGGGACCAGGTCCCCATTCTAGCGGCAATGAAAGTCAAATGGATATAGCTGTGAACTGTACTTTCTATGCAGTATTGACTGCTGTATAGTACAAGTTCAGCAGTCCTTTTTCTTCTCGACCAATAGGAATGGGTTAAGGTTTTTAACTTCTCTCATTTATAAGTGGAATGACCTAGAAGTTAAAAACCTAATTTTTGCAAAAACAAAAATTCCTTGTGCATTCAAAGCATCAGCCGTCACAAGATTCCAAAAGAAAACTTTCTGCAACAAGGGACCAACTTAGAAGTAAACGTGTTTGTCCTTGTTGTGTAAGTTTGCTTTGTGTTCTTTATTGTAAACCTACATCTGCTAACAGATCCTTGTAGGTAGTTTGTTATCAAAAGTGAACTTGCCTGTGAAACTTGATCAACTAGAGTCAGTTGGTCTAATCAGAAGGTGATATAGTTATTGCCTAAAAGTGTTGCTCGTGTTGTAACTACTACAAAGGAGTAGGGTTAATAGGTTAACCATAGGATTACGAGAGTGAGTCTGTAATCAACCATTGCTCTTGTTTTAGTGAAATTGTTGTGTGTGAAAGCCTACGAGGTAGGTCGTGGTTTTACTCCCTTGAACAAGGAGGTTTCCACGTAAAATCATTACTATCTTCTGCTTTAGCTTTATATATGCTTCAAGGACCTGGTCCTTGAACCGTTGTGGACTCTTACAAGCCATCAATAACACATTCCGAAAGCAAAGGGGTAAATTATAAAACAAAAATTGAAGATAATTGATAACGTATTATTGACATACCATGTTTAATCACTATTAACCTTTGTTACTATATAGTTTAACTTCAGCACGGGCCCAACATAATTAATTTATGAATAGAAGTGCTTTAGCAGCATATGCAAAAACCCTCTGTCGTATGCTTGATATAGTCATAATTACAAACTTGAGTACAGAAATTAAATAATTCTATAGTTCAACGCGCAGTGTTAAATTGTCGTCTGAAAGCTCTAAGAAATGCACTGGGAGGAAATGATATACAATTGAAGCAGTTCATAGAATATCGTTATTGGGGCATTTCTATAGCACTTAAGTCATGATCCTTCTTGAACTTCACCAAGCGCATTCATCTTTTCTTCCAAGTTGAAAAGAAACACATACAGTGGAAGACAACATGATAGTGTTAGACCAAATCCATATATATGTTCTGTCTTCTCAAAATTACCAAGAACAAGGACATATGGTTACAGCCAATTAGCTCTGTTTTTCCAAGAAATAGAGTAATAAGAATGTTCTGTGTTCTCCTAAGCAAATGAAAAATAAGGCAACACATGATCTAAATGAGTCTCCTTCTTGCTTAGAAATACCTGAAATTTCTCTTTCTGATGAGCACATATTGAATACACAAGAGTCGACAAATTAATTACTTATTTACCACCAACAAGTGCTAGACGGAGTCATAAATTATTAGCAAACTAAATATTTGAAACATATAGTGGAGAAATCAAATGTAAGAATACATACCTACATATCTCTCGCTAATAAATAATTTCACTGTGTTTTCATTTGCTGCACTCACAAACTTCAGTGATGGGCTCTCCAGGTAGCTAGGCCACTTGCCGAAGCCTATGAGTTTATTTACAGAGCTATCATGGACCCTGAGAATGGCTACCCAGATCCAAAGTCATTGGCTAGACATTCACCTGAACAGATATGCCACTAATATGAATAAGTATTTTGCAATATCAAAGGCTTCAAATGTCAATAATCCGAGCATGTACCATTATGCTCAGAATTTAATTTATACCAAGTGAAAAGGAAATTTCAAAGCTTTTATATAAATTCGGAAGTAAATAAATGTTGCTGTAAGCAAACATATATATCTAGTGAGCTTAGGGGAATAAACAAATAAAATGCATTCACAAGAAGAATGTTTTTACTTGCAAAGATCAAGGCGAGATCAAGTAACCTCCGAAAAGAATGAAGGATTGGTAAAAGCATATCAGGTCAGCCCAGTTGTGCAAATACGGATGAATCCTACACATTACAGAAGAAAAATGAATCTTGAAGCCATAAATTATTAGCATGCTTATTAATAAATGATAATGCTGTCAACAGAACTTATTCGTAGATCAAAGAGTAAAGCACACTGCAAGAGAATGTGTAGCTCTCATAGACTTTGCAAAATTTCTTCCAGTGGAAAAAATGATTAAAATCCAAAGAGGAAATTGCTTGAAAGGAATAACATAGAGAAACTTAATACCAAGAGGCAGAGACGAAGAGAATTGTTACGGAAACAACCAGAGTCATATCTGGGGAACATCATTAAGCAGAATTGCAGCTTTTACAAAAGATTACAAAAATTAAAGTCAAAATCTTACATTTCAGAGTTGCATAAATGAGTATACAGACACAATTGAAATACCTTGTACGGGAAATTTCAAAATGCATCTCTATATACAGGAAAGAAGGGGACTTTTTCTACCTATAGAAAGGAATATGTCGCCTTTTTAATTACTCCCTCCGTCCCAAAATAAGTGTCATCTTAGCAAAAATCACTTCCATTAAGAAATCAATAAATACAACGTGTAGTTTACTAAATTACCTCTATTTAATAAATGTCTCTTGAATATTGAATACTATTAAGAAGGTGGAGTATACGGGTATAGTTGGGAAAACATACCATTTTGTCTTTAATTCCTACGGTGACACTTATTTTAGGACGGAGGGAGTATTTTAGAAAAGGTCACTATTCTATGTTTGTACAAAATTAAGAGTACAATTATAATTAAGATTTTTAAATAGAAGAAGTGCAAGCAGTACATTACATAGGTGTTATGAACTTAAAATTTTAATGGCAGAAGCTAAAATGATGAACAAAGATATGGCAGTACTAAAATTAACTAAATTGATCATGAGAATGGTTGAAAACTGAAATGACCATTGATTGATACACTATGTACTCTTAAAGGAAAACAATTACCCATATTTTATCTTGTCGTGCAATCTTTTAGTTTCTGATTCTCTCTTCTTTTGCCATTGTCTCAGCTGTAAGCAGCACTTCCTTCAGATGAAACTAAGTCCTTATAGGCAGGCAACTTGTTCGCTGCACCCACATCCTTCACAATCATCAGGCTACAGATTTCGCAATTACTCTCAAGATCAATTACTTTATCTGCGGCTGCGCATGATCTCATGAGCCTCTATTTTTGTACGCTTTGACCAAAAATATCAGGATTTATATATAACATGCTATAAAACTTGAATTGCTAGTAACGCTACACAAATAGGATTAACAATGAGAGATGTAGAAACTTGAAGATATGTGAAAAATTTCAATATGAAAAGTAGACACAAATTAATTGTGAGATCTAGGAACCAAAAGAAAATTTGCCCCACTTCATAATTAAAGCAGAGAAAGAATCCATACCCCAAAGGCTTGAAGAGGGAGCTGGAATTTCAACTGCTTTTTCTTCTTAACAGCTACGCCTGGAAGTCTGAAATAAAACAAAAGGTTAACATTACATCTCAACAGATCATAAACAAGAAAAAATTTAACCTTTGCTATTTGGGGAAGCAAATGAATTGTTTCATAAAATAAGATTACAACTCTAATCAAGTCAGCAGGCAATTTACAAATAAGAGTAAAAAAATAATATCTAGTTCTAAGGACACTACCTAATTCTGAGTAATCACTAACTATACCAATCTCTTCTGAATAATGCCTACGATTCAAGAACCACCGAAAGCAAAAAAAATTAACCAGAAGAAAGAGCAAAAATGCCAAAAGATGAAAAGCCAATACTAATGAATATATAAAAGGGGCAGCCCGGTGCACTAAAGCTCCCACTGTATGCAGGGTCCGGGGAAGGACCCAACCACCGGGATCTATTGTACGCCCCCTTACCTTGCATTTCTGCAAGAGGCTGTTTTCAAGACTTGAACCTGTGACCTGATGGTAATACTCAAAATTACATAGTTGACCAAAATAAAGCAAAAAGAGTATCAACAAAAAAATAAGTACTATTGATACCTTGCGCCGTAATAGACAACATAGTGACCCACATCTTGAACAATGGAGCCAAAATCACCAAGATAAGATGAACTGACATTCTCCCAAAAGCGCCTTTACTCAATTTATGATACAGATTATCCTGCTGCAGTCCGAAAAGAAAAATGGCAACAGGAAACTTTAAATAAATTAATTGAGTCATATTATCAAACAACTTAGATGCAAAATCCAAATAAAAAATTAAGGAATTCTTGATATCTTAGATTTTTGTCAGACAGTCTAGTCTTTGCTCAACTTAATTGGCTATAAAGATAAAATTCATCAAAGAAACAAAATGCAGGTGCAAATCAAGCAGTTACTAACATGCATGTAGAAATCTTAGGTAGAAACTATATCCAAAAGAGCAGAGGAAACTAAGTAAGATACACATACCAAATTTAAAATTTCGATATGACCATCCAAAAGTTATTCCTCATTGAATAAAATTGCCAGTGAGGGGTTCAATAGTTTCTCTGTTTACATTGTAAAATAGTACACGTATTTCATGGAGAAGAAAATAGTACACGTGTTTCACAATAGTGTGGTACATTGCCCTACGTTTTAATGTACAATTTAAAATTGCGTTTGTACAATTTCTCAATGCTGTGTTCGTCCCCCATCTGTTGGCTTAAATTATCTCTTTAAATCTAAGAAAAATTATGAAAGTATAGACTTCATTTGTGATCTACGAAGCAATGCATGGAAGGTTAGACCCCTTAAATTTTCAGAAAAATAAATTGATGAAGAAAAACCTTAACCAGCACAAAGACAAACGATGGAGAGCTCTCCGACCAACATTGAAGAAGGACAATTTTAGAGTGAAGTAATATTGGAGAGAGAAGGAAGAGAAGTCTGAAGAAAGATGGATCAGTGTTTGGGAACTGTAAGTGAAAATGAATGTGGAAACCAGCTGTCTCTCACAAAGTTAAAAGTAATCATAAAAAAATAACTGAAATAAAAGTACATACACGTGTCTATGGGAAATTGTCAGTACAATTCACATTACACTTAGTACAATTATACACTGCTGTGTTCGTCCAATCAAATAAGCCCACAATGTCCAAGCTTACAGTACACTTTAGTTTGCGGTTGGTACAACATGTTGATGCTGCGTTGGTACTTTTGTTGTTGGCTTATATACATGTGTAATGTAATGTAACATGTAAAGTATATATCATCTTAGTCTTAATGACTGATAGATTTTCCTCATATCGTAGAGGTCGTGTTTTTATGGACTTTGTACCATAAAAAAGGTTCGAGCTAGAGCTAACTGAGAAAAATAAATTATATTTACCATTTATTCGATATATAGAGCTTTTTTTTGTATGCATCTTTATCATTTAATCCATCTATTGTACTTTGACTAATTTTGTAAGAGTTTTATGTCATACATTTATTGATTTATTTAATGATCACATGAAGCGCGAATAATTTTACTAGTAATTATATATAACAATATATAGAAAAAGAGAGTCAAAGTTGGCAAAAAAGAAAGGTTAGCCATTGGTCTGGGAGAATATCAAACTAAATCCTTCAACAAATAACAACCCAAGAATTAATAAACAAATATTTAATTGTGATTATTGATGTGCCGCCATTTTACGGCACTTTCGACTCCTTTTAACTAAGAACAATCGTACGTTTTCAAGCAACCGTCGTCGTTTTTGATGTGTTTATGGTGTATTTTCAGGAAATAGGAACAAACATGGAAACGGAAGGAAATACGAGCAAAAAGACGTTCTGGATAAGAGTGACGGTCTGAGTGACGGACCGTCAAGCGAGTGACGGACCGTCAAGCCCAAGCCGTCAAGATGGGGCAGCACCACTGCCTAGTGGTGACGGCCACCGTGACGGGCCGTCAAGGTGGTGACGGTCCGTCACCCAAACCGTCATGTCAAAGCAGTAGCGCACCAAGGCAGCCCGCGATTAGGATTCCTACCGTGTTTGGGATTTGGTTTCTTGGATTCCTAATGCGTTTGGGATTGTGTTTCTTGGACGCACCAAGGCAGCACGCGATTAGGATTCCTACCGTGTTTGGGATTTGGTTTCTTAGATTCCTAATGCGTTTGGGATTGTGTTTCTTTGACGCACCAAGGCAGCACGCGATTAGGATTCCTACCGTGTTTGGGATTTGGTTTCTTAGATTCCTAATGCGTTTGGGAATGTGTTTCTTGGACTCCTATAAATACCCTATGTTAGGTTTATTTTATTATTATGCAAGTCACGTTTTTCCAATAGTTTTACATACATTACCCAATAATTTTAGGAGAGTTTTGAGCGACTTTTGAGAGAGGAAACACGCTACACACGTTTTCCTTCTCCTCATCCTTGTTCTTGATCGTTCTTGGGGATCTTGTTATTTTCTTGTTCTTGGAATAATTGAAGATTGTTTTCACTACATTGTAAGGATCTCTTTTCTTTATTATGAATATAACTTTCTTCTATTCTTCTACAAGCATGATTAACTAAACCTCCCGCAACTAGGGTTGTGGGAGCCATGGCTAAAGTAACAAATTAGATTCCGGGTAGCGACGGGTTCAATTTACATGTAGTCACGTTGTTAATCATACTTTATGTCACGTTTTCTAGTGGTTGCAAACATTAGAACATGCCTAGGTTTAATTTGCTTGAGTAAAGAGATTAAAACCGGGAAATTTGATTAACGACAAGGATTCGAGACTACCAACTCTCGTCTTAATGATTAATGTCGTAACTGGATTAATCTACTTGATGTTTAGGATTGAAAGTTAAAAAGCACATCTTTTCGAGGTCGAGAGAATAGAAAAGGAAATTTGTTTATTTGGTCGAGAGACGTTTAGACGATACCATTGACGCAATCACATCGTGACACGCATATAAAAAGAACCCGGTTAAGCCTAGAATCGACATTGTTACAAATGCCATGGTGAACACGTCCCTAGTTCACTCTCTCCTATTGATTATTACTCTTATATTATTACTTGTTTTGTTTACGATTTGTTCACACAAACCCCCCCAATTTACCGGAAACTATTGACGACCAGTCACATACTTCACTAAAGACTTAATCTTCACCATATTCTCTGTGGGATTCGACCCCAACCTTGTTGGGTTATTTACTTGACTACGACCGCTTACGCTTCGTTAATTCGAGGTGTAGTTTGGGCGTTATCAAAAAGTGGCGCCGTTGCCGGGGAATACGGTTGTTTATTAAGCCCGGTGTGTTTATTTGACTCTTAGTCATACTTTCCCGCTTTTACTTTTATTTGTTGTTTTTGTTTATTATAGGGTATATAGTTGTGCATATGGTTGTTTATTAAGTCTGGGGTATCTTGATGAAGTCTGAGTAATCAAGACACCCGCGTCGTGCCGCGACGTTAAATCAGGCGCTGTATGGGAGGCAACCCATAAATTGTTGTTGTATTATAGTCTAATTAATTCGTGGGGAAACCTGTGAGTCACCACCGAGGGTTTTTGTTGCCATGTTTCTTTTCCCTCCGGTGTGCTATCTAGTAGAACCGGCATGTTTAGGTTGTTATTTTAAATTTTTTAGTGTCTATAGTGATGAGCATGGCATTTTTGTTGACTAAAACGAGGCCCCTTTAAAAAAAAAATTTCTAGTTTTGTACTTATGTTGAAACGATTGACTGTCTGGATCCTTGAATGTCATTGTGTGATTATGATTAGAATGAGTATGCTTAAGCCGAGCGGTTGTTTGATAGTTGGTAGCGATATAGTTTCTTGGTGCCAAGAGTGTGTGAGATTATTGTTATAAATTCTTACTCTGTGTATGCATCTAGAACTTGCCCGGTCCATTTTGTTAAGTTCGAAGTTTGGTTGCTTAGGAAAGGATCACATGCCCTTTTTGTATGCAGTCCACTTAACCTAAAAGACCGTCCAAATATAAATAATCCCTTTGATCCCTGTTTGAGCCATAATTGATCTTATTCTTTCAATAACCTGTCACCATTCCTGTTTAACTTTGAAACCCTATTTTGGCCCTGATCCTTCCTTGGACATCGTGCACCTCAACTCAGGCAATCAGCCTAAGTTGAGGGTGGCTACTATAGAGGTAAACCCTGTTTTGGCGCTGGTCCTCCCTTGGACATTGTGCACCTCAACGCAGGCAATCAGCCTAAGTTGAGGGTGGCTACTAGAGAGGTGAATGATAAGAAAAAGAGGATAGTGAAGATTGGTTGTGAATAGAATTAAAAGTCGGGTGTGTGCCTAAGAAAAAAAAAGAAAGAAAAAAAAAGAGATGAAAAAGATCGAAAAAGAAATAAAAAGAATTGTCAAAATAAAGAGGCCGCACCTGTAGCTAGAAAGAAGGAAATATAAAGGTGAATAAGGATGGACAAAGTAAGTTATGTGGTAATAAGATGTCGGTAGTTCCAAGGAGGGCTTAGTCACTAACCCCTAAATGTATCCTACCTGCACCTGAAGCCTCAGTACAAGCCAAAACAAGTCCTGTAGTGATCCTGAGCGGTTTTCTGAAGAGCTGAAATAGAATAGTAAGGGAAAGCCTATGGTATCGCATGTGCATTGTTTGAAATCATTTGTGAGTGTGAGCGCTTACCTAGTCCCAAATCTTGTGTGTGGGATTTCTTTGTGGTGAGGGCACCAAGATGTCTGTATTGTCTATTGATTGTTAGAATAGCTGCGCGTGTGAATGTAGAATGTTCTATCATATCGGAATGACATGTTTGGATCCTTGCAAGTTAGTGTTTCATACATTCGTGTGCTACGAGGGAGCTTGATTTAATTGAATAAGTTTTGAATGACCATGAGTTGCTAGAGACATGAGTTTGTGTTCTTAGTTGAGTCGTCTTATTGTTTTTTTAATGTCATGTTACTTGAGGACAAGCGAACGTTTTAAGTTGAGGGTGTTGATGTGCCGCCATTTTACGACACTTTCGACTCCTTTTAACTAAGAACAATCGTACGTTTTCAAGCAACCGTCGTCGTTTTTGATGTGTTTATGGTGTATTTTCAGGAAATAGGAACAAACATGGAAACGGAAGGAAATACGAGCAAAAAGACGTTCTGGATAAGAGTGACGGTCCGAGTGATGGACCGTCAAGCGAGTGACGGACCGTCAAGCCCAAGCCGTCAAGATGGGGAAGCACCACTGCCTAGTGGTGACGGCCACCGTGACGGGCCGTCAAGGTGGTGACGGTCCGTCACCCAAACCGTCACGTCAAAGCAGTAGCGCACCAAGGCAGCCCGCGATTAGGATTCCTACCGTGTTTGGGATTTGGTTTCTTGGATTCCTAATGCGTTTGGGATTGTGTTTCTTGGACGCACCAAGCCAGCACGCGATTAGGATTCCTACCGTGTTTGGGATTTGGTTTCTTAGATTCCTAATGCATTTGGGATTGTGTTTCTTGGACTCCTATAAATACCCTATGTTAGGTTTATTTTATTATTATGCAAGTCACGTTTTTCCAATAGTTTTACATACATTACCCAATAATTTTAGGAGAGTTTTGAGCGACTTTTGAGAGAGGAAACACGCTACACACGTTTTCCTTCTCCTCATCCTTGTTCTTGATCGTTCTTGGGGATCTTGTTATTTTCTTGTTCTTGGAATAATTGAAGATTGTTTTCACTACATTGTAAGGATCTCTTTTCTTTATTATAAATATAACTTTCTTCTATTCTTCTACAAGCATGATTAACTAAACCTCCCGCAACTAGGGTTGTGGGAGCCATGGCTAAAGTAACAAATTAGATTCCGGGTAGCGACGGGTTCAATTTACATGTAGTCACGTTGTTAATCATACTTTATGTCACGTTTTCTAGTGGTTGCAAACATTAGAACATGCCTAGGTTTAATTTGCTTGAGTAAAGAGATTAAAACCGGGAAACTTGATTAACGACAAGAATTCGAGACTACCAACTCTCGTCTTAATGATTAATGCCGCAACTGGATTAATCTACTTGATGTTTAGGATTGAAAGCTAAAAAGCACATCTTTTCGAGGTCGAGAGAATAGAAAAGGAAATTTGTTTATTTGGTCGAGAGACGTTTAGACGATACAAATGACGCAATCACATCGTGACACGCATATAGAAAGAACCCGGTTACGCCTAGAATCGACATTGTTACAATGCCATGGTGAACACGTCCCTAGTTCATTCTCTCCTACTGATCATTCCCATACGTTAATTGTTTATTTTGTTTACGATTTGTTCACACAAACCCCCCCAATTTACCGGAAACTATTGACGACCAGTCACATACTTCACTAAAGGCTTAATCTTCACCATATTCTCTGTGGGATTCGACCCCAACCTTGTTGGGTTCTTTACTTGACTACGACCGCTTACGCCTCGTTAATTTGAGGTGTAGTTTAGGCGTTATCAATTATCATTGTCCATAATCTCCCTTAGATTGCACTAATTGTCATTGCACATCATTAAACTTCTCTTAGGTCCATTTCGCCAACTTTCTTTTTTATAGGCTCTAGTAAAAAATTAAAACTACTTTTTGTGTTCGGTACGCAAGTAAATACTCCTTTTGTTTCACTTTATATGACTCATTTTTCTTTTTAGTTAATCCCAAAAAGAATGACACATTTTTACATTTAGTAACAATTTAACTTTAAAATGCTCATTTTACCCTTAATGAATTGATTTACAACCACACAAACATCTAAGACTCATTTTAGACCACAAGTTTCAAAAGTCTTCTTTTCTTTCTTAAAGTCCGTGCCAAGTCAAAGTAACTCATATAAAATGGGACGGAAGGAGTAATTGTTATTATAAAAATATTTATATATAATCTAAACAAATATTATGAAAGATAAGTATGAGGATGGGTGTGAAGATGAAGTTTGTTAGGATTGGAGGGTGAAGAGGACACAATCTATATGAAACTTGCAAAATTTATTTTTTTGACTTTTACTAGAGAAGTCATTTTTCTCACTTTTAACTTTTAAGTAACTTATTTTCAACATATTTTTCAAAAATTTCAACTTTTGACTTCTAAGGTTAACTGTATTACTTCATTTGGTGCAAATATTGGGCATGAATAGGGTATTTATTCTCACACATGTTTACACACATTTTAAACAACCTTTTTATTTCTGTGAGATAGGAATAAAATCTGCGTATATTATGTCTTTCTCAAATCTCACTTATGATATCATAGAGATTATGTTATTATTGTTTATACTAATCCATGCATTTTTTAGTATATTAATTCAACTTTCTGTTCAAGCAAATTACTCGGTTTTTAGTTTCGTTTCATTTAGTGTTTTATCAAAGGATTGATATAAATAAAAAATATTTATATTTTTTATTTAAACCCACCTACCTTGCCAAAAGTTTGAAGCTGCACACATGTTTACACACGCAACCTGTCTAGCTCCAAGGCTTCTCAAGAGTGTCTAGAAGGTGGCAAATTAAAAAAAAGAACATATAAATAGTAACATTATAATAAACAAAACTAACATTAATTATCAATGTATTAATATATTGCAATGGCTTATTTGTCTTAACTTTTAGGTTGTCAATTTCACTTTTCAAAAAATGACTATATGTAGTTATTTTTTAGGTGACATGATAATGCAGATTCTTTTACATTATTAGTGTGTAGAAATTAAAACTTGAGGGGTTAATGAGATGAGTGGTTTCTTATATTGACTTTAAGTAATTTTTTTCTTGTGAGTTAACTTTGAAATTTAGTTAAATTCAATATCCATTTTTTTATGAATTCTGTCCTAGCTCCCATTCAGGAAAAAAACAACACATGCATTTGATATCAAAAGATGGGACCTTTTTCAACAAATGAATTTGATGGAAAATTGAATTAGAATTTCCAACATGATAGGTCATCAAAACGATCAGCATACCTATTTATAGATTTCATTTTGTCAAATTAAAACAATTTCAAGCATCAGCTAAAAAAATCATAGTAAAAGATAATTTTAATATTAAGGGGTGTCTAGAAGGTGGCAAACAAAAAAAACATAAAAATAATAACAATACAAGAAAAATTGACATTAATTATCGATATATATATTAATATATTGTAGCAGCTAATTTGTCTTAATTTTTAGGTTGCCAATGCAACTTGTTTACATGTGCGCCAATGTTTTTCAAAAAAGTTCATCATACAATCAGAAAAATTGATCTTGTTAAAAAATCGATGTCTTAAATTTTTAGGTTGCCAATTTCAATTTTCAAAAATTACTATACATAATTATCTTTTAAGTAACATGATAATGCAGACTATTTTACGTTATTAGTGTGTAGAAGTTAAAACTCGAGGGATTAATGATATGGATGATTTCTTATATGGACTTGAGCAATTTTTTCCTCGTGAGTAGAGATGTGCAAATATTGGTTTAATCGATAAATCAAATCGATAAAAATGTTTGATTTATCGGTATCGGGTTATTGGGTTAATGATTTTTAAACGATTTTATATTTTTTTTATTGGACTATCGATTCGATTTTAGCTTTAAGGTTTTAGTTAATGGTTAAACTGATATCCCAACAATATTATATTAAAATTATATTTTTATCCCTAATTATATAATAGTGACGTTATATTTTGAATATATACATTTTCTTTTTTTGCATTTTATAGTTATTATCTTAGTGTTGTTGTTTTCTTTCTAAATTTGTTGGCTTGATAGGGTTCACCCATCAGTATAAACTATGATCTGACCTTGTTTTTCTTTTTGAGAGATTGCTAGCTACTTAACTAGAAAGAAAACAAATTTGTTTTAGTAATAACATATTTGAATTTACTTATGCTTGTAATTTGTGTAGACTTTTATGCATGAAGGTAGTGTATATATGAACATATGAAAATAAGAAAATGCAAAACAAAATTATAGAAGTATTTTCTTATCGGTTAAATCAAAAATCAAACCGTTAAGAATCAAAAACCGATAAACTGAAAATCAAAAACGAATATTTTTATTGGTTTGATTATTGATTTTGCATGTTTACAAATCAAAAATCGATAAATCAAATCGGTAATACAGAAAATCGAACCGAACCAACCAATGCATACTCCTACTCGTGTGCTAACTTTTGAAGTTTAATGTAACGACTGGGTCCATCGTTACGGGTGAACTATTCGTGTCAATTCTTAGAGTTAAAAAACTCCGAGTTTGGGAGTTTGAAATTCTGGGCTAGTCTAGTCTCTGCCGGTTTTGAAGCGAGGTATGGTCTAGGGCAATCCGGGTAAGGATTGGGTTAAATATCTTGATTTGAGCTAGTTTTTCATTTAGCCAAGACATAAAGAAGTCCGGGAGACTTTTCTGAATTGAATTCAGATAAGTAGAACTCCCGAAATTGAGGTTGACGTGAAGGGGTTATTCTGGGACATCGAGAAAATAAGTGTGTTGTAAAATGGACTAATTTTGGGAACTTTACAACTTTATGTCCCGTGTCAACTGCCATAGTGACCTTCGCCGTAGCGAAGAAAATACCGCTACAGCGGCAGTCAACGTCGGGCAGCCTCCGCCATAGCGGACGATTCTGCTACGGCGGTACCACTATAGCGGAGCGGACCGCTATAGCGGAGCGCGATGGGATTTAATGCAGAAACTTCCCCAAAATAGTTTAGTTTTTCTTCAAAACGTTTTGGGAGAAGAAGGAGGCGATTTTGGGCGATTTTCGTTCGTTTTCCACCATTTTTTGTCCTAAAGGTAAGGATTCTACTCCCTAAACTCCGTAATATCTTTTCTACGCTATAGAATTCCTAGGGGTGGACTTGGGAAAAGGTTTGGGATAACTTAGGATTGTAGAATCCGGGGAAAAAGGGACTTCTAGGGTAGCTAGAGTTCTCGGTATTTTTTATAGTTAATGGGTAATGATCACCAAGCTTAAATTCTCTAAATATATTGGTATAAATGATAATCTTAGGTGAATTAATGGCGGGAAGGCCCGAAAAGGGTTGGGATGATCATGGTTTGGCTTGGAGATTAGGATTTTGTATAATCCGAGTAATTTAGGCCAGTTAATTAACTATAGTGTTTATGTGTTTGTTTCTAGACCAAGAACAAGCAAGGGATCCTGAAAAGGGGAAAGCTCCGGCACTGTAGAGCTTGATTATTCGAGGTAGGTGATGGTTATTGATTCCTCTATGCAATGTATATTTGTGTACTTTGGTCTAAATATTGTATGTGTTGCATGTTTAGGGAATGATTTAGGAATGTTCAAAAGTCCTGTTTTCAGTCTTGTGAAATGAACTAGGTGTTATTGCTTGTTCGTTTACAATTGTTGATTGTTCATTGTTTGTGACTGTGGATTTATGTGACATTCGGTTGGCTCGGGTACCACGCTTGGTACGGGTATACTAACGGTTGGCTCGGGTACCATGCATGATATGGGAAATACTAACTGGTTGGCTCGGGTACCACGTATGGTATGAGTTTACTTTATTGCATTATTGCATTTTGATATTGGTTCCATGAGTGGACCGGGTTGTGTTGCTGAATTATGATATTTACTGTTCCTACTAGTACATGGCGATTGTATACTGATACTGCACTTGCGTTTCTTTTGTGAGTACAGAAAATCTTTCGGCGATTGACGCACGACCTCACTTGTAGGCCTGACACTTCAAGACATCAAGTCTGAGCTGTTCGATCAAGCTTCCCTGGTTTCTTTCTTATTGGTTGTAGCCCACTTGTTTTGGGCTTAGACCATTGCTTATTTTGGGGTTGCATTCCCGTACTTTAGATTTGGTAGCATTTTGGTACGATGACTTTCAGGTTCTAGGAGATTTTTCCGCAGGTTAATTATTATATTTGGTTTGATTTTGGTTAAATATCGCTAGTTTATTTTCTTGCACACTGATTTTAAGCTGCTAGAACGGTTAAGTCCGGAGTCGTTGATGGTTCGCTCATCCGGAGGTTGGGTGGGTGCCACTCATGACGGTTTGGGTCATGACAAATATGGTATCAGAGCCCTAGGTTCGTTGATCTCATCGTACCAAAATAGGTTTAGTAGAGTCTTGCAAAATGGTACAGAGACGTCTGTACTTCTCCGCGGGAGGCTATAGGACTTTAGGAAAAATATCTCTTATTTCTTCCTGTAATGACCAGGTTCGTCATTACGGGTAAACCATTCGTGCCAAGTTTCAGGTTAGAAAACTTTCGGGTTTGGGAGTTGAAAATTTTGGGCTAGGCTAGTCTCGGCCGATTTTGGAGCGAGGTATAGTCTAGGACAATCCGGGTAAGAATTGGGTGAAATGTCTTGGTTTGATCTAGTTTTACTTGTAGCTAAGAAATAGAGGAGTCCGGGGGACTTTTCAGAATCGAATTCGGGTAAGTAGAACTCCCAAAATAAAGGTTGACGTGAAGGGGTTATTTTAGAACATCGAGAAAATAAGTGTGTTGTAAAATAGGCACTTTTGGGGGACTTTATGACTTTCTGTCCCGTGTCAACCGCCCTAGCGATTGACACACCGCTGTAGCGACCTCCGCTATAGCGGTGAAATTACCGCTATAGCAGAAGTCAACGCCGGTCAGCACCGCTATAGCGGTAGGTTCCGCTACGGCGATACCGCTATAGCGGAGCGACGGGATTAGAAAACCCAGAAAATGAGTTTTTAATTTCATTCTCTCTCATTCAGCCCCAAAAATAGACGAGGGTTACTCCAAGAACCCTCCTAGGCTGCTCCAACGCTTGGGAGCCATGGGGGGAGGAATTCTGGTAAAAAGGACGCGAAACCACGGATTCGGGGCTGTAGAATCGTCAGGGAACGCCTTCACGGAGCCAAAAAGGGCATGGAATAGCTGCTCGGCATCCAGATAGGCTAGGTTTCTTCCAAGAGTAGATTGACCGCTTTTAGTTTTCTTATTATTGTATAGAATGAAAGGGAGAATCCATGGTTAGGCCTTCGGGCACGGAGTCTGGAGGAAGTTGTTGAATTATTGGATTTCTTTGGAAATGGTAGAATGAGAATAGGGTGTTGTGATATTCTAGGAGTTGCCTAAATTGTGTGATTTTGCTAAAAAATGCAGAAACTAGAATATCAGAAGGTTCGGGGAACCGGAAAAGGGTTAGTAATTGACAAATGTGTAAGGAACGGAAGTTCCGGACTAATTGGTATAATTAGGATAATTGTTTGGTTGTGTTCTAAGGCTGGGAAGGGTGTTCCCAGGTCGTATTTGGTCCTAGGAAGAGGGTCAGGAATAAATGTAATTAACTGCATGTTTAAAGGGGCTAATCGGGGTTAGTCTTTGGACGAGATTTGACGGTTCATAGTGTACCCAGAATGGGGTAGGTGATGGCTTACGATTCCTGTGAATGTTGTATGTTCTTGTACTCTTATCTAAGTGTTTGTATGAATTGCATTACTTAGGGGAATTGTGTAGAATGTCTAAGGGTCCTGTTTTACAATCTGTGAGTTGAACGGTGTGTTGCTTGTTGGTTTTACAAGTTGTTTGTTCATTATTTGACTGTGGACTAATTGACATTCGGTTGGCTCGGGTACCACGCCTGGTATGGGAAATTACTAACGGTTGGCTCGGGTACCACGCCTGGTACGGCATGTACTAACGGTTGGCTCGGGTACCACGCCTGGTACTGGTTTATTTTACTGCATCATTGTATTGATATCGTTGTATTGCATTAACTGTTATTGCATTGTGAGTGGACCGGCTGTTTTATTGAAATGTGATAATTGTTTATGGTCCGTGAGAGGCGAGGAATTCTGCTATATTTGGTTAAGTTGGTCTTGGTGTAGACCGAGCTATTATGTTGATCGTTATTTGGTCTTGGTGTAGGCCAGGTTGTTATATTATATTGTGAGTTTGCTCTTGGTGTAGGCCGGGGTTGTTATATTATATTGTGAGTTGGTCTTGGTATAGGCCGGGGTTGTTATATTATATCGTGAGTTTGGTCTTGGTGTAGGCCGGGTTGTTATATTATATTGTGAGTTTGGTATTGGTGTAGGCCGGGTTGTTATATGATGTTATCGATTGGTCTCGGTGTAGGCCAGGTTATTATATGGATGATTAGTTGGGCTTGGTGTAGACCGAATTTTCCATGTTAACACCTAGATGTGTTAGGGGGATCCGAGTGGGTCCGGACTATGTAAAAGAGGTGATAAGTTCACAAATTGTTGTCATTAAGTGTACTAATGGCGGTCAGGAAGTATTTGTGGTTAATAAGCTAAGGGTGGGTCTTGGCGTAGACCGGGTAGCCTGTTGAACACTTAGGTGTGGTTAAAGGATCCTTGGAGGGTCCGGGTTTTGGGATTAGAAAGGGATTTAGATATAACTCTGTTATTGTCATTGAATGTGTCAATAGTTGCTAGGTGAATTTCAAGTGATTGGTAAATTGGGAGTAAGACTGAAAGTCTGGGGTTGGAGTTGTTGGTTATTGTAACCAGGATGGAAAGTTGTCCTAGAGGTCCGTGAAGGGTCCGGACACTGGTAAGTAATACTACAGGTATAAGTGGTTTTGTTGGGCAGTTAGCTGGGTTAAGTCTGAATATCTAGTCAAGGAGGTGACTTGGGAAGTCTAGGTGTCAAGGCGACTTGGGAAGTCTAGGTGACAAGGTGACTTGGTAAGTCTAAAGGTTAGGATGGTCGATTTCGACAGGGGGAATTGATAAAAGTGATGTTGAAAGGGGTGAAGCATTTACCTTGTGCATTTTATCTTGATTTTTATACGATGGTAGGAGTAAATTCGGGTCAGCCGATGATACCTACCAGTACGTGTGTTTGTACTAATTCTACTCTTGCTATACCTTTTTGGGTATAGTCTGGTTACAGGGTTGGTGATGTTTCACAGGTTCAGGATTGCGGTGATCTTCCAGCAGCTCCTACTTTTCTTCTATGGTGGGAGTTGTGTCATCTCAAGTCATATACTTATCTTGTAAAAGCTCTTGTACCGGATTAGACTAGGTTCTAGGGAGGACTGTCTCACATTGTAAATGATTTTTACGCAAGTTTTGTAAGTCGTTTATTTCCTAAAATTTTATAAAGGAAGTTCCATGTATAAAAAACAAGGTTTATTTCATGATTCATTTCTTTTTCCGCATTACCTATTGGTTCGGGTGGTAAGGGTTCTCCTATCTAGGTGAATTAGAGTAGGTGCCCACACGACCCGGTAGTTGGGTCGTGATAAATGGTATCAGAGCCCAGGTTACCGGTCTCCCAGTACAAGAGCAAAATGTCAAATAGAGTCCCGCGGGTTAGTGTGTTGACGTCCACATCTAATCCTTGGGAAGCTATGAAGCATTCTAGGAAACACTTCTCTTCTTTAATTCCTTTTCGTGCGGTTTTGTTACTTGCTTGTATGGGTTGAGTCCAATTAGTGGCTCTCGATTCCAATTGGTATCTCAACAAGGTGAAGGATGTTATTGTACTCCAGGTACGACAAACAAGCAAGGGAAATTGGAACCAAGAAGGTTCCAATTGGTATCTAGCCTGGGAGGCTATGTAAAGGATGGATGAATTGGCTAACGGTCATCCATGAAGTGAATGAAAGGTGATGAAACTGGTTTGATTGAGTGTTGGAGCTTGAGACTTGTGATTGTATGCATTGCATTATTTGAATGACCGCGATTGTGTGGTGTGTAGTTACTTGAGTTACTTTGAAATTTGTGTTTAGCAATGAGTCTTAACTTGGTTATGTGTTAATGATTGAAGGAGTTCTTGTTTTGTAATTCAAGTGGAAAACATTATGCTAAATGCAGGGCAGGGTCTTATCATTGGTAAAAAATGATAAGAGAAAATGATATATATATACTTATGGGAACTCAGGTTTCAAGTGGTTGGTATGTGAATAAGTACAAGGGACAACGGCTATTATTGCTTAATAACGGGAGTTATGGTAAGACAGGGATGATCGGCTAATGGTCATCCATGGGACCAATAGAGAGTAAATTATGTGACTTGTTTTGGTTGTGACTTGAAGTTGAAATGTTGTGTTATACAATTCTCGTGTTACTTGCTTGAAATGTGTGTAAATTTTTATCTGTCGTACATGTTGAGTCTGCAGAGGGTCATTAAGTTGAAAGTTCTGTGTACCTTAGGTTGTGATAAGGTGTTAAACGTCTTGATTCAAAAGTAGTACCGGTACCGCATTTTTTGGAAAAAGGGTTTATCATTAGTTAAGATGATAAGGGATTGGGAACTGTGACTGTAGAGAAGCTTCAGTTTCAGGACAGTCGGGACTTGGTTGGGAACCATGGGAACAAGGGAGTCATTACTGTGTAATGGCGGGAAGATATTGTTGGGAACAATTGTCTGGTGTTAATTCTTCGTAATTGATCATATTTTATGCTGAATTGTGATGCGTTTGATGCCAGGAATGGTCTTAAGGGTAGTATAAGACCATGGCGGGCTTGACGGGATTAGACAATGATAACCGGGGAGGTGAAAGGATACACTTGCTGGAAATTTTAAATTTCTAGGTTGTTACCGTCGGGACCGCCATGGTGGAACTAGACCGCTACGGCGATCCCGCTATAGCGGGATTTTTACCGCTACAGCAGAAGGGCGCGGGGAAGAGTGCCTGCACTGCTTTCTGTTGTTTTTCATTTCATTCCCGGGGCATCTAAAGGCAATGGTTACATTATGAGTTGCTATGTGAAACAAGGAAATCATCCAGATAGCTAATATAGTATGCGTATAAGGGAAGTTTTCGAGAATTTAGCATCCATGCACGATAAAAATAGAAGGGTAGACATGTTAGCCCGAGGTATTGGTAAGATTTTGATTGACCATTGGTGGGTATATCCACCCATGTAAAAATTTGGTAAGATGACCCGTAATTAACTGAGTAGTTTTGGACACTATCCGTAGGTCTAGGGGGCGGGCTCCTTCTTCTCTTTTTGCCTTAGAGATCGTTCAGGGATGAACAATGGGTAAATTGGTATCTGTTGTAATGACCACGTTCGTCGTTACGGGTAAACCATTCGTGCCAAGTTTTGGGTTAGAAAACTTCCAAGTTTGGGAGTTGAAAATTCTAGGCTAGGCTAGTCTCTGCCGGTTTTGGAGCGAGGTATAGTCTAGGACATTCCGGGTAAGGATTGGGTTAAATGACTTGATTTGAACTAGTTTTCCTTGTAGCTAAGACATAGAGGAGTTTGGGAGACTTTTCAGAATCGAATTTGGGTAAGTAGAACTCTCGAAATTGAGGTTGACGTAAAGAGGTTATTTTAGAACGTTGGGAAAATAAGTGTGTTGTAAAATGAGCACTTTTAGGGGACTTTACGACTTTCTGTCCCATGTCAACCGCCCTAGAGATTGACACACCGTTGTAGCGACCTCCGCTATAGCAGAGAAATTACCACTATAGCGGAAGTCAACGCCGGTCATCACCGCTATAGCTGTAGGTTCTGCTACAACGATACTGCTATAGTGGAGCGTGGACCGCTATAGTAGAGCGACGGGATTAGAAAACCCAGAAAATGGGATTTTAATTTTATTGTCTCCCATTCAGCCCCAAAAATAGACGAGGGTTACTCCAAGAACCCTCCTAGGCTGCTCCAAGGCTTGGGAGCCATTGGGAGGAGGAATTTCGGTAAAAAAGATGTGAAACCACGGATTCAGGCCTGCCGAATTGTCAGGGAACGCCTTCACAGAGCCAGAAAGGGCATGGAATAGCTGCTCGGCATCCAGGTATGCTAGGTTTCTTCCAAGAGTAGATTGACCACTTTCATTTTTCTTATTATTTTATAGAATGAAAGGGAGAATCCATGGTTAGGCCTTCGGGCACGGAGTCTGGAGGAAGTTGTTGAATTGTTGGATTTCTTTGAAAATGGTAGAATGGGAATAGGTTGTTATGATATTCTATGCATTGGTAAAATTGTGTGATTTTGCTAAAAAATGCGGAAACTAGAATATCAGAAGGTTCGGAGAACTAAAAAAGGGTTAGTAATTGACAAATGTGTAAGGAACGGAAGTTCCGGACTAATTGGTATAATTAGGATAATTTTCTGGTTGTGCTCTAAGGCTGGGAAGGGTTTTCCCAGGTCGTATTTGGTCCTAGGAAGAGGTCAGGAATAAATGTATTAGCAGTATGTTTAAAGGGGCGAACCGGGGTTAGTCTTTGGACGGGATTTGACGGTTCGTAGTGTATTCGTAATGGGGTAGGTGATGGCTTACGATTCCTGTGAATGTTGTATGTTCTTGTACTCTTATCTAAGTATTTGTATGAATTGCATTGCTTAGAGAAATTGTGTAGAATGTCTAAGGGTCTTGTTTTACAGTCTGTGAGTTGAACGGTGTGTTGCTTGTTGGTTTTAAAAGTTGTTTGTTCATTATTTGACTGTGGACTAATTGACATTCGGTTGGTTCGGGTACCACGCCTGGTACAGGAAATTACTAACGGTTGGCTCGGGTACCACGCCTGGTACGGGATATACTAACGGTTGGCTCGGGTACCACGCTTGGTACGGGTTTATTTTACTGCATCATTGAATTGATATCGTTGTATTGCATTAACTGTTATTGGTTCCGTGAGTGGATCGGGCTATTTTATTGAAATGTGATAATTGTTTATGGTCCGTGAGAGGCCGAGAATTCTTCTATATTTGGTTAAGTTGGTCTTGGTGTAGACCGGATTATTATGTTGATCATTATTTGGTCATGGTGTAGGCCGGGTTGTTATATTATATTGTGAATTTTGTCTTGGTGTAGGACGGGGTTGTTATATTATATTGTGAGTTTGGTCTGGTGTAGGCCGGGTTGTTATATTATATTGTGAGTTGGTCTTGGTGTAGGCCGGGGTTGTTATATTATATTGTGAGTTTGGTCTTGGTGTAGGCCAGGTTGTTATATTATATTGTGTTTGGTCTTGGTGTAGGCCGAGTTGTTATATGATGTTATCGGTTGGTCTTGGTGTAGGCAAGCTTATTATGTGGATGATTAGTTGGTCTTGGTGTAGACCGGGTTTTCCATGTTAACACCTAGATGTGTTAGGGGGATCCGGACTATGTAAAAGAGGTGATAAGTTCACAAATTATTGTCATTAAGTGTACTAATGGTGGTCAGGAAGTATTTATGGTTAATAAGCTAAGGGTGGGTCTTGGCGTAGACCGGGTAGCCTGTTGAACACTTTGGTGTGGTTAGAGGATCCTTGAAGGGTTCGGGTTTTGGGATTAGAAAGGGATTTAGATATAACTCTGTTATTGTCATTAAATGTGTCAATGGTTGCTAGGTGAATTTTAAGCGATTGGTAAATTGGGAGTAAGACTGAAAGTCTGGGGTTGTAGTTGTTGGTTGTTGTAACCAGGATGGAAAGTTGTCCTAGAGGTGTGTGAAGGGTCCGGACACTGGTAAGTAACACTACGGGTATAAGGGGTTTGGTTGGGCAGTTAGCCGGGTTAAGTCTGAATATTTAGTCAAGGAGGTGACTTGGAAAGTCTAGGTTTCAAGGCGACTTGGGAAGTCTAGGTGACAAGGTGACTTGGTAAGTCTAAAAGTTAGGATGGTCAGTTACGACAGGATTGATAAAAGTGATGTTGAAAAGGGTGAAGTATTTACCTTGTGCATATTATCTTGATTTTTATACGATGGTAGAAGTGAATTCGGGTCAGCCGGTGATGCCTACCAGTACGTGTGTTTGTACTGATTCTACTCTTGCTATCCTTTTTTGGGTGTAGTCTGGTTGTAGGGTTGGTGATGTTTCACAGGTTCAAAATTGCGGTGATCTTCCAGTAGCTACTACTTTTCTTCTATGGTGAGAGTTGTGTCATCTCAAGTCATATACTTATCTTGTAGAAGCTCTTGTACCGGATTAGACTAGGTTCTAGAGAAGGCTGTCTTACATTGTAAATGATTTTTCCGCAAGTTTTGTAAGTCATTTATTTCCTAAAATTTTGTAAAGGAAGTTCCATGTATAAAAAAGGGGTTTTATTTCATGATTTATTTCTTTTTCTGCATTACCTGTTGGTGTGGGTGGTAAGGGTTCTCCTATCTAGGTGGATTAGAGTAGGTGCCCGCACGACCCGGTAGTTGGGTCGTGACACTTCCTTCGTGCTGTAACTTGATTCCAATTGGTATCTGATGATACAAATTGGTATCTGACTCTTTCACTCTTCTTTCCGCAAATGGTTAACACCAGGAACAATGGAGCTAGAGTGGCAGTCTCAGTCGCGGACCCTACTGTCAGAGGTAGGGATAGGGGTAGAGGCAGAGGTTGAGGTTGAGCCACACCCGCCAGGAGTGGAGCTCAAGCTGCTGTAGGAGCGCGAGAAGCAACCCCTCCCCCACCTCAAGAAGAGGTTGTCAAAGATGTGGAAGTTTTTGTGGAGGAGGATGGGGCGCAAGCGGAGGCAGCACAGGCTGGAGGTGCAGGCCTTCCCTCTATAATGCCCGAAGAATTTTAGCAGGCTTGGAACTTCTTGAGTGGTTTGGTTGGTGCCGGAGCCACCCCTGCGGGTGTTGCAAATTACGCTCTGGGCACTCAGCCAACAGTCACTACGGCTCCTAGGATAGATGCAACTTCAGGCACCGGTGATTTCTTCAGGCCAATGCTAGGCCCGATAATGAGAGGAAGTGAACATGAGATGCTGACCAAGTTTCTAAGTTGAAACCTCCTACGTTTCAGGGTACTGATAGGGAAGATTCTTATGAGTTCATATTGGATTTCTATGAGAGGCTGCACAAGCTGGGCATTGTGCAACAACATGGTATTGAGTTTGTCACATTTCAGCTGCAGGGTGATGCCAAGCTATGGTGGAGATCTCATGTGGAATGTCGATTATCTATTTTGCCCCCACTGACTTGGGAACAGTTCTATGCTCTCTTCTTAGAGAAGTATGTACCTCGTACTCTAAGAGATTGGAAAAAGGATGAGTTCTTGAATTTGGAACAGGGTAGCATGTCGGTCTCTACTTATGAGGCTAAGTTTCACACTTTGTCTCGTTTTGCTACACAGTTGTTGGGTTTCGAGGAGGAGGGGATTCAATTGTTTGTGAAGAGTTTTAATAGCTTCAGGTATTGTCTGTGCACATGAAGTCATCAGAGAAAGGCTTCAATGAAGTGGCAAATTAGGTAAAGAAACTTGAGGGAGTCAAGCAAGCAGGGCAGACTAAAGTGTTAGCCAAGAAGCCTCGGAATAAGGGAAATTACAGTGGTTCGTACTCCAGGGGCCAGTATCAGTAAATATACTTAGCCCGTCCTATTCAGCCAGCTTTGCCAGCTGCTACATGTGGTCGTCCGGGAGCTAATCAGCAGTTATCAGCTCCTAGAGGCCAGAGAGTGTCTTACACATCTGCCAGCTGGCCTGCACTTGATCGTGGTTGCTTCCATTGTGGTTATCTGGGCCACTTTAATAGGGATTACCCTCAAAGGCAGATGGGTAATCAGGTTTAGCATCAGTCTAAGGCTGTGATCCCGGCAAGTAGAGGTGGTCATGCTAGAGGTCATCCACAGAGTGAGCGAGGTAACTTTCAGGGAGGCCAGAGAGACATAGGGAACGGTGGCGCAGCCAGGGGTGCGGTACAGTCAGCCAAGGAAGTTGCCCGGTTTAATGATCGGGCTTACTGTTATGCATTTTCAGGAAGGTCCGAGGCTGAGACATCAGACACACTATTCACAGGTACTATTCTTGTATATGATAGGATGACTTCGATACTTTTTGACCCAGATTTTACATATTCATATGTGTCTATGAAATTTGTTATGGGTCTGGGTTTGACTTGTGTTATCCTTGATTTCCCTATCCATGTTTCTACCCCAGTTGGAGAGTAAGTGATTGGTGACTCATGTTTATCATAATTGTTCTATTGTATTTGTGGGGTTGCATACGTGGGTAGACTTGGTAATTCTGGATATGGTAGACTTCGACGTTATTTTGGGCATGACCTGGTTATCCCCTTATCATGCTGTGTTGAATTGTAATACCAAGTCTGTGGCTCTAGAAATTCTGGGTAAGGATAGGTTAGAGTGAGAAGGAGTGTACAGGGCCAAGGCGGTCAAGGTGATATCGTTTGTTCGGGCTAGAAACCTAATGGGGAAGGGGTGTCTAGCCTTTTAGGCTCATCTACAGGATGATAGTGTGGATTCCCCATCTATTGAGTCAGTTCCAGTTATTTCAGAGTTTCTAGAGTTATTTCCAGTGGATTTGCATGGTATGCCTCTGGACAGGGATATCGAATTTTGTATTGACTTGGAGCGGTGTACTCGCCTAATTTCCATCCCTCCTTATCGTATGACTCCGGCAGAGTTAAGGGAGCTTAAGTATCAGCTTTAGGAACTCCTAGATAAGGGATTTATCCATCCCAATGTTTTGCCTTGGGGTGCTCTAGTCTTGTTTTTGAAAAAGAAGTTTGGTAGTATGCGGATGTGCATAGATTACAGGCAACTGAACAAGGTCACCATCTGAATAAGTACCTTTTACCTCGTATTGATGATCTTTTTGACCAGTTACAGGGTGCATCTGTGTTTTCAAAAATTGACTTGAGGTCGGGATATCATTAGTTAAAGATTAGGCCTAAGAACATTCCTAAGACTGCTTTTCGGACTCAGTATAGACATTACGAGTTCTTAGTGATGTCGTTTGGGTTGACCAATGCACCGGCAACATTCATGAGTTTTATGAATGAGGTATTTAAACCTTACTTGGATTCATTCGTCATTGTTTTTATTGATGATATTTTGATCTACTCCAAGAGTAGGGAAGAGCATGCTAAACATCTTCGTATAGTGTTGGACATTTTGAGACGTCAAAAGTTTTATGAAAAGTTTCCCAAGTGTGAGTTATGGTTGACTTCAATAGCATTCTTGGGGTATGTAATGTTAGAAAAGGGGGTGATAGTAGATCCCCAGAAGATTGAGGCAGTCAAGAGTTGGGTTCGGTCTAGCTCGGTGACTAAGGTGAAAAGTTTTGTGGGACTTGCAGGCTACTATCGTAGGTTTGTCAAGTATTTTGCATCTATTGCTACCCACTTGAAAAGGCTGACACAGAAAGACGTACCATTTGTGTGGTTCGACAAGTGTGAGAAGAGCTTCCAAAATCTCAAGACACTTCTGACCACGACTCCTATTTTGTCTTTGCCAGTTGAAGGTAAGGACTTTATTATTTATTGTGACGCTTCACATTCTGGTTTGGGTGCTGGGTTGATGCATGATAGGAATGTAATAGCCTATGCTTCTAGGCAGTTGAAGGTGCGTGAAAGAAACTACTCAGCTCATGATATAGAGTTGGCAGCGGTGGTGTTTGTATTCAAGATTTGGAGACACTATCTTTATGGATCAAGTGTGAGGTGTTCACCGACCATCGCAGTCTGCAACATGTCTTCACTCAGAAAGACTTGAACTTGAGGCAGAGAAGATAGATGGAATTAGTGAAGGACTATGATGTGACCATTCAGTACCATCCGGGTAAGATTAATGTGATGGCAGATGCATTGAGCTGGAAGACAGTTAGCATGGGTAGTTTGGCTTGTTTGGGGGTGTCCAAACGACCACTTGCTAAGGAGATTCAGGCATTGGAATCTAAGTTCATGCACTTGGGTGTTTCAGAACAAGGTGGGGTATTGATCAGTATTGAGTCAAATCCACTTTCATAGAGTAGATAAAGGTCAAAAAGTTTTAGGATTCGCAGTTGAGCAAGCTTCGGAGTAAGGCAATATCGAGAGAATCCGGGGATACCACGTTAGATGCTGGTGGGGTTTTAAGTTTCAGAGGAAGGATTTGTGTTCCTCGGTTTATGACATAATTCAGAAGGTGTTGGCAGAGGCTCATGGTTTGCAGTATTCGATTCATCCGGGTATAACCAAATGTACAGAAATTTAAGGCAACTTTTTTGGTGGCCTGGGATGAAATGGGACATAGAAGATTTTATGTCCAAGTGTCATAATTTCCATTAGGTCAAGTATGAACATCAAAGGCCTGCAGGACTACTTCAAAGAATACCCATTCCAGAGTGGAAGTGGGAACGGATATACATGGATTTTGTGGTGGGTCTCCCAAAGACTTTGGGGAAATATGACTCTATTTGGGTCATTGTTGATAGGCAGACCAAGTCAGCTTACTTCATTCCAGTCAGGGTGGATTACAATTTGCAGCAATTGGTTAAGATATACCTGAAAGAGGTTGTGATATTGCATGGGGTGCCACTATCCATTAAAATCAGGTAAGGGTACACAGTTTACCTCCCAGTTTGGGGTAAGTTGAATGAGGAGTTGGGCACTCAACTCACCTTTAGTACAACCTTCCATCCTCAGACTGATGGTCAGTCAAAAAGGACAATTTAGGTATTGGAGGACATGAAAAGAGCATGTGTGATTGACTTAGGGGGTCATTAGGACCAGTTTCTACCATTGTGTAAGTTCTCATACAATAATAGCTACCACTCCAGCATCGATATGGCATCGTTTGAGGCTCTGTACGGGAGGGGTGGTAGGTCACCTATAGGGTGGTTTGAGAAAGGCAATGTAAAGCCTTTGGGAATGGACTTGATAAGAGAAGCACAAGAAAAGGTAAGAGGCATTCAAACCAAGTTACTAGCTGCCCAAAGCAGGCAGAAGGAATATGCGGATAGCAAGGTAAGGGACATAAAATTCAAATTGGTGAGCAGGTATTGTTGAAAGTGTCACCAATGAAGGGAGTTATGCATTTCGATAAGAATGGTAAGCTCATCCCTCGGTTTATCAGACCATTTGAAGTTCTTGAGATCATAGGGCCAGTGGCTTACAGAATAGCACTACCGCCCAGTCTATTGGGTGTCCATCTGATATTCCATGCATTCATATTGAAGCGATACCATGGGGATGGAGACTACATCATCAAGGAGTATGAGGTGTTATTTGATAAGGATCTTCTCTATGAAGAGGAATGGGTTTTGATTCTTGATGGGGATGTCTGAAAATTGAGGACAAAGGTGATCAGTATGGTAAAGGTTCAATGGAAGCATTGTCCGGTTGAGAAAGCCACTTGGGAAACTGAGAAGGACATGCGGGACAAGTACCCTCACCTGTTTGAAGATACATGTACTATTCTTTTTGCTCTTTGCTCTTTACTTTCCGTATTTTTGGGTTTGATCATCTGGGGATGAGCGATGGATAAATTGGTATCAATTATAACGACCGAGTCCATCGTTATGGGTGAATTATTTGTGCCAATTCTTAGAGTTAGAAAACTCTGGGTTTGGGAGTTTGAAATCTGGGCAAGGCTAGTCTCAGCCGATTTTGGAGTAAGGTATGGTCTAGGGCAATCCATGTAAGGATTGGGTTAAATATCTTGATTTAAGCTAGTTTTCCATTTATCCAAGACATAAAGGAGTCTGGAGGACTTTTCAAAATTAAATTCGGGTAAGTAGAATTCTCGGATTCAAGGTTGATGTGAAGGGGTTATTCTGAGATATTGGGAAAATAAGTGTGTTGTAAAATGGACACTTTTAGGGGACTTTACGACTTTTTGTCCCATGTCAACCGCCATAGTGATTGACACACCACTGTAGCGACCTCCTATATAGCAGAGAAATTACCGCTATAGCGAAAGTCAATGCTGGTCAGCACCGCTATAGCGGTAGGTTCCGTTACGGCGGTACCGCTATAGTGGAGAAGGGACCTCTATAGCGGAGCAACGGAATTAGAAAACTCAGAAAATGGGTTTTTAATTCATTCTCTCCCATTCAGCCCCAAAAATAGATGAGGGTTACTCCAAGAACCCTTCTAGGCTACTCCAAGACTTGGGAGCCATGGGGTGGAGGAATTCCGGTAAAAAGGACGCAAAACCACGGATTTGGGTCTGTAGAATCGTCAGAGAACGCCTTCAAGGATCCAGAAAGGGTATGGAACAGCTGCTCGGCATCCAGGTAGGCTAGGTTTCTTCCAAGTGTAGATTGATCGCTTTCATTTTTCTTATTATTGTATAGAATGAAAAGGAGAATCCATGGTTAGGCCTTCGGGCACGGAGTCTGGAGGAAGTTGTTGAATTGTTGGATTTCTTTGGAAATGGTAGATGGGAATAGGGTGTTGTGATATACTAGGCATTGCTTAAATTGTGTGATGTTGCTAATAAAATGCGGAAACTAGAATATCAGAAGGTTCGGCGAACCGGAAAAGGGTTAGTAATTAACAAATATGTAAGGAACGGAAGTTTCGGACTAATTGGTATAATTTGGATAATTGTTTGGTTGTGTTCTAAGGATGGAAAGGGTTTTTCCAGGTTGTATTTGGTCCTAGGAAGAGGGTCAGGAATAAATGTAATTAACTGCATGCTTAAATGGGCGAACTGGGGTTAGTCTTTGGACCGGATTTGACAGTTCATAGTGTACTCGGAATGGGGTAGGTGATGGCTTACGATTCCTATGAATGTTGTATATTTTTGTACTCTTATCTAAGTGTTTGTATGAATTACATTGCTTAGAGGAATTGTTTAGGATGTCTAAGGGTCTTGTTTTACAGTCTGTGGATTGAACGGTGTGTTGCTTGTTGGTTTTACAAGTTGTTTGTTTATTATTTGACTGTGGATTAATTGACATTCGGTTGGCTCGGGTACTACGCCTGGTATGGGAAATTACTAATGGTTGACTCGGGTACCACGCCTGGTACGAAACATACTAATGGTTGGCTCGGGTACCACGCTTGGTACGAGATATACTAACGCTTGGCTCGGGTACCACGCCTGGTACGGGATATACTAACGGTTGGTTCAGGTACCACGCCTGGTATGGGTTTGTTTTACTGCATCATTGCATTGATATTATTGTATTGCATTAACTGTTATGGGTTTTGTGAGTGGACCGGGCTGTTTTATTGAAATATGATAATTGCTTATGATCTGTGAGAGGCCGAGAATTCTGTTATATTTGGTTAAGTTGGTGTTGGTGTACACCGAGTTATTATATTGATTATTATTTGGTTGGTCTTGGTGTAGGCCAGGTTGTTATATTATATTGATAATTATTTGGTCTTGCTGTAGGCTGGGTTATTATTTATTTAAGTTGGTCTTGGTGTAGACTGGGTTATTATGTTGATCATTATTTGGTCTTGGTGTAGGCAAGGTTGTTATATTATATTGTGAGTTGGGTCTTGGTGTAGGCCGGGTTGTTATATTATATTGTGAGTTGGGTCTTGGTGTTGGCCGGGTTGTTATATTATATTGTGAGTTTGGTCTTGGTGTAGGCCGGGTTGTTATATTATGTTATCGTTTGGTCTTGGTGTAGGCCAGGTTATTATGTTGATTATTAGTTGATCTTGGTGTAGACCGAGTTTTCCATGTTAACACCTAGATGTGTTAGGGGGATCCGGGTGGGTCCAGACTATGTAAAAGAGGTTTATAAGTTCACAATTATTGTCATTAAGTGTACTAATGGCGGTCAGAAATTATTTGTGTTAATAAGCTAAGGGTGGGTCTTGGCATAGACCGGGTAGCCTGTTGAACACTTAGGTGTGGTTAGAGGATCCTTGGAGGGTCCGGGTTTCGGGATTAGAAACGGATTTAGATATAACCCTGTTGTTGTCATTTAATGTGTCAATGGTTTCTAGGTGAATTCCATGTGATTTGTAAATTGGGAGTAAGACTGGAAGTCTGGGGTTGTAGTTTTTGGTTGTCGTAACCAGGGTGAAAAGTTGTCATAGGGGTCCGTGAAGGGTTCGGACACTAGTAAGTAATACTACGGGTATAAGTGGTTTGGTTGGGCAGTTAGTCGGGTTAAGTCTGAATATCTAGTCAAGGAGGTGACTTGGAAAGTCTAGGTGTCAAGGTGACTTGGGAAGTCTAGGTGGCAAGGTGACTTGGTAAGTCTAAAGGTTAGGATGGTCGGTTCCGAAAAGTGGGATTGATAAAAGTGATGTTGAAAAGGGTGAAGCATTTACCTTGTGCATTTTATCTTGATTTTTATATGATGGTAGGAGTGAATTTGAATCAACCGATGATGCCTACCAGTACGTGTGTTTGTACTGATTCTAATCTTGCTATACCTTTTTGGGTATAGTCTGGTTGCAGGGTTGGTGATGTTTCATAGGTTCAGGATTGCGGTGACCTTCCAGCAGCTCCTACTTGCTTCTATGGTGGGAGTTGTGTCCATCTTATGTTATAAGCTCATCTTGTTGAAGCTCTTGTACCGGATTAGACTAGGTTCTGGGGGGGCTGTCTCATATTGTAAAAGATTTTTTGCAAGTTTTGTAAGTCGTTTATTTCCTGAATTTTGTAAAGGAAGTTCCAAGTATAAAAAGGTGTTTTATTTCATGATTAATTTCTTTTTCCGCATTTACCGTTGGTTCGGGTGGTAAAGGTTCTCCTATCTAGGTGGATTAGAGTAGGTGCCCGCACGGCCCGGTTGTTGGGTTGTGACAGTTGTGTACTGATACTGCACTTGTGTTTCTTTTGTGAATGTAAAAATCTTCCGGCGATTGATGCACGACCTCACCTGTAGCCTGACACTTCAAGACATCAAGGGTGAGCTGTTCGATCAAGCTGCCTTGGTTTCTTTCTTATAGGTTGTATCCCACTTGTTTCGGGCTTAGACCATTGCTTATTTTGGGGTTGCATCCCCATACTCTAGATTTGGTAGCATTTTGGTACGATGACTTTCAGGTTCTAGGGGATTTTTCTGCAGGTTAATTATTATATTTGGTTTGATTTTGATTAAATATCGCTAGTTTATTTTCCTGCACACTGGTTTTAAGTTGCTAGAACGGTTAAGTTCGGAGTCGTTGAATGTTCGCTCACCCGGGGGTTGGGTGGGTGCCACTCACGGTGGTCTGGGTCGTGACATTTAATTAGACCTAATATCCATTTCTTTACGGTTTCTATCCTAGCTCCCAATCAGGAAAAACACACACATGCATTTGATATCAAAATGGGAACTTTTTCAATAAAGAATTTGATTGAAAATTGAATTAGAATTTCAAACATGAAGAGTCAAGGAATATATATTTGAAAACGGAGAAGGACCTAAATTACCCGTCAAGTATTGGTAATGGTACAAATATATTCTCCTTCCACCTTTGGGGTCTAAAATATTCTTTTCATCCACCTTTGGTGTAATACGCCAGAACTCCCAAGCCCAGACTTACCTCAGAAAACTAGAAGAAAAAAATTTCCAACTGTCAGTGGAACCACGAGCCATTTCCACGAGCCATGGAACAGTCCATGAGTCGTGGACTGGACTCGTGAACCAGGATCAGAGAACTGCTCCTTTGAAGTTCATTCCACGACTCGAGTCAATGGAGTTCCCATAGACCGTAGAACTCGTCCATGGAATTCTCTTAGCAGATGACTCCCAGGAACCACGATTGGGTCCCATGACCCATGGAAGTTTCCACGAGTCGTGAACCTAACTCGTGGAACCAGCTTCAGTAGCCCAGCTTCAAGTCTCCAGGAACCACGAGTGAGTTCCACGATCCATGGAAGCTTCCACGAGTCGTGAACCAAACTCGTGGAACCAAATTTCAGAGAGCCACATATTTCAGCACAAGAACCATGAGTGGGTTCCACGACCCATGGAAGCTTCCACGAGTCATGAACCCAACTCGTGGAAGTCATTCCAGTAGCTCATAATTTTTGTTCAGGAACCACGATAGGGTTCCACGAGCCGTGGAACTTTTTACGAGCCGTAGAACCCATCCGTGGAACCTGAGACGCGAATTTCCAGCACCTTTTAAATTGATTTCTCAGGGGTATTTTAGACCTTTCCTTTCTAATTTAGCTCCGACTATAAATAGCCTTAGGCTTATTTTATTAAGTTTATTTCCCTAAAAACAAAGTCAGACTTTTCTAAAAGCGATTCAAATCAAGAACAGAGCGTCTTCCCCAAAGTTCCAAGGCCTAGGGTTCTCTCCTCCAAGCTTCAAACTCCAGATTCTTGCAGAGGTTTTCATCCACCAGGTATGTGGGTATTCAGTAAGGGTCTAGCTCACCCTTATGCCAGAAACTCTCAACTTTCTACAGTGTTTCCCATGAATTTAAGAATTAGGGTTCCTATCCAAATTATGCAAATCTTTCTAGAATCCTGTTATTTTGGTTCTTATATATATATTATCTTATATGATTTGCATGAGTTTTTACCCGTTTTGGAAAGTTGAGAAAATTGCCCTAAATTGTAGGATATTTTCTAAAGTATCACATTCCCTTTGAACTCAGTCTAGATTTTTAGTATAAGCTTTAAAAGAAGATTTTAACTAGTTTCTAGTCTACTACAGTATTTCAGAAAAACAAAGATTTTAGACTAGTCTAGTCCTGACCTAGAAACTCAGGATGTCAGTTTTGAATTGAGCTATATTCAGTTTGGGAGTAGTATTTTAGCACTGAGTTAGACTAGGGTTCAACATACCCTTATGGTCCCAGAACTACGTGCCAACTTAGGATTATAAGTCCCCTCTGTTGGGCAACTATATTTAGTGATCACGCCACATCCATGCCTTTATACCCTGGCAAGATATACTGGATTCTCTCGATGGGGCATATACATCGGACTCCACGTTTAACTCACGTGGTTTATATCAGTTAATAAGCTCTCCCACATTATTAGATTCAGAAATGTACTTTAGGCCCTCAGTTACATTTACTTTCAGTTTATAGCATACTTTCATATTACTCTTGCATTTTAGTTGTTTATGCATGATTATACATTTGAGCCTATATACTACAATTTAGTTCAGATTACAGTCTTTCAGTATTTTTAGCATGTTTACATTTGAGTCAGCTTTGCATATCCCTCATGCTCAATACATTCAAAGTACTGACGCATACTCCATGTTGCATCCTATTATGATGCAAGTTCAGGTTCTTAGGTTCAGCCATATGATTAACTCTTACCGGTGCCACATCAGCTTATTCAGTGGTGAGTCCTCATTCTCCGAGGATATTTTATCATGCTTTTTGATTTAGTCAGATGTTGTTAGTTTTAGTATTTTGGAGCTAGCTGGAGACTTGTCCCATCAGCTCATCAGTATTAGAGACATTCAGACATAGAGTCAGTATTCAGCCGATTGGGTTGTATGGTTTGAACTCAGTCATTCCTATCAGATATATTCTCTTAGCTTTATTCATTTCTCAGTTATGTTTTCGCTTTATTTAGAATTATATTCAGTATGCTTGTGATATGCCAAATTCAGGGTTAGCTTGGGGTTACTTGTGACCCTGGGTCCCGTGTTACGTCTAGGGGCTAGCCTCGGGGCGAGATGTAACACCCTAGATTAGGATTAGAAGTCCCACATCGGAAAACACAGGAGAGATGCTGGGAATATAAGTAAGCAGGCTTTACTACCTAGTGATGTGTTGTAAAGTCGTGCGGGTCTAGGCCCAAAGCGAACAATATCACTAGCGGGTCGGGCCATTACAAATGGTATCGGAGCCATTCTTCTGTCATCCTTATCGATGTGGGCCAGAGATCAAACTGAGTTTAGGAAAATCTTGGTAAGGCGGGGCAAACCTCAGCGAGGACGCTGAGTCCATAAGAGGGGGTGTATGTAACATCCTAGATTAGGATTAGAAGTAACACATCGGCAAAACACAGGAGAGATGCTGGGTATATAAGTAAGCAGGCTTTACTCCCTAGTGACGCGTTTTAAAGTCGTGCGGGCCTAGGCCCAAAGCGGACAATATCACTAGCGGGTCGGACCGTTACATTTCGGCTCTAAAATATCCTTCTCATCCACCTTTGAGACCTATTTTGCCCTTTCCCATAACAAACTCTTTCGAAAAAAATGATTAGGATTTTTATTTAATATGTAACAATATTTTATTTGTTGAAATTTTAAATAATCAAAATCTATTAACTTACAAACCCAATTTGGATCCCAGATTTAGCTCTCCTTCATTTCTCACCTCTCCATTTTTTTCAAGTTCTTATTTAGATTAGAGACATATGTCATAGATTTAATTTAATGACTAAGATTTAGTAAATTAAAAATAAGTCTTAATTATGATTAAAATAATTAATTACTTTCATTTATTTACTCCAAAATATAAGGCAATTCCACAATTCTAGCCATTAAATTTATTTTTTAATTATATTATTATTTATTTTATCAAATATTCAAATATCTAATTGCTATATTATTTATAATACAGAAAAAAAGTTATACTAAATTTTAGTTGTATTTTTTTTTAAAGCGGGAGGACTTCTCTTCCAACATTGAAATTTCTTTCCATCATCCAAAATTAGGCTAAAAATAATTTGAGTGAAAAAAATAGTAGCAAAAAAATTAAAGTAAAAATGATGCAGGACAAAATTTACTCAAGCTCAAGGCAAGTGAGAATCTTTTTTTTATATTTAGGAAAGATATCTTGAAAAACTAAAATTGTGAGATTAAAATATTATTTTGAAAGTAAATATATGAAAGTAATTAATTATTTTAATCATAATTAAGACTTATTTTTAATTTACTAAATCTCAGTCATTAAATTAAATCTATGACATATGTCTCTAATCTAAATAAGAATTTGGAAAAAATGGAGAGATAAGAAATGAAGAGGAGCTAAATCTGGGATCTGAATTGGATTTGTGAGTTAATAGGTTTTGATTAATTAAAATTTCAAAAATAAAATATTGTTACATATTAAATGAAAATCTTAATCATTTTTCCTAAAGAATTTGTTAAGGGGAAGGGTAAAATAGGGCCCAAAGGTGGATGAAAATAGCATTTTAAAGCCCAAAGATGAAAGAATGGTATATTTGTACCATTTTCAATACTTGAAGGGTAATTTAGGCCCTTCTCCGATTTGAAAATAGAAACTGTCGACTGTCTTTTTATGTTTGTATTATTATGTTTTCACTAAAAGAAAACAACATATGCTTCAAACCTGATCAGCTATCAACAAAGATTATGTTGGAATTGACGGGCATTTTAATCAGAAATCTCGAATTTGAATTTTAAATTTTTTAATAGAAAGTATTTTTTTCCCTTAATGAGTCCCCTTAAGGGCCTTAACTCAGCTCACAAGATGAATATAATCTTTCCACCTTTAATAATAGGTCTTGACTTCGAGTTTTGAAAACAAGAAATTTTTTAATGAAAAACGTATGTTACGCAATGTGAATCGAATTAGCCATGATCCCAATATGAATACTAAAAATTGGATGCACTACTAAAAAATTACCATTTTCCCATTGAAAAATATTATATATGTTCAGTGACTATTTCCACAGACATTTTGATTGATCGGTGAGAAAAAAAATTGTAATATTTTCATATAGAAAAATTAGGAAGTTTTCCACTATTTCAGTGAAAATCGATTTTCCACCATGCATTTTTTCAGTGAACTGATTCGATGAGAAATGAATGAAAAAATCATGTTTTGTAGCACAAGTTTTCTATCGATTCATGGTGGGGAAAACTTTGTTTCTAAGGAGTCATTTGGTGTGAGGTATAAGGTATAGTAATCTCAGAATAAAATTCAGGATCTATTTTAATTTATCCTGAGATAGCTAATCCCAAGATAATTAATTTTGAAATAACTTGTTCCCGACCAAACGACCCCTAGTGATGAGAAACCAAAAAGAAACATGTTCACCTGAAAATAGCGCGAGCCTAGAAATTTCATCATCATGTGTAGTCAAAGATAGCTTTCAAGATCTTCTTGGTCAGTTTCACATTTCAATAATAATTCCACTAATACTACTTTAACTTTTTCCTCTATATAAGCAAACCTTTAATTAGTAAAGTTTCCTTAACAACAACAAAACACAAACTTCTTTTCTCCTAAAAAGTGGAAAAAATTAATATGGAGACAATGCTTGCAAGAACCAACAAAATCTTGTTCCTTTCTTTTCTTTTAGTCCTCACAAGTGCATCATTCCTTGCAACATGTCATGAAGTTGGTTAGTATTCTTTAATTTGTCTCATAATTTACTACTTTATGTTATATCTGGCATGGGATGATAAAGAGAGAGCTTCGTCTATTGATGAATATCGGATTGATGGAGCTCTATTGACATTCAATTTATGTTGTATTTGACATGAAATGATAAAGATAGAGCTTTGTCTACTGCTTTTGTTGTATTTGGCATGAAATGATAAAGATAGAAGTTCGTCTATCAATGAACATCAGATTGACGGTGGAGCTCTATTGATATTCAATTAATTATGTTGTATTTGGTACGAGATAATAAAGATAGAGCTTCGTCTATTGATAAATATAGAATTGCGGAGCTATATTCATGACATTCAATTTATATACTATTTTATGTTGTATCTGGCACGAAATGATAAAGAGATGGAGCGGAGCTTCGTCTATCAATGAACATCGGATTGATGAAGCTCTATTAACATTCAATTAATTATATACTGCTTTAGGTTGTATATCTGACACGAGATGATAAAGAGATAGAGCTTTAATTCATATATCGATGAACATCGGATTGACGAAGAGATCTATACATTCAATTTATATACTGCTTTATATTATACATCTGACACGAGATGACAAAGAGAGAGCTTCGTCTATCAATAGAACATCGGATTGACGGAGAGCTCTATTGACATTCAATTTATATACTGCTTTATGTTGTATCTGATACAAGATAATAAAGAGAGAGATTCGTCTATTGATAAACAACAGATTGACAGAACTCTTTCCATATACAATTATTATGAGTTCTAATTATAATATTTTGTTGTGATCGGAAGCGACAAACCCAAAAATAGAGAAAATAAAGAATACCAAAGTTAACGTGGAAAAACTCTTCAAATCAAAGGTAACAATCACGAGATCACAAAGACCTCAATAGTTCCACTATAATAATAAGAGGGTTACAAATATTCTCCAACAATGGCTACACAAAAAGTGTCAAACACGGAGAAGCAACAACTACACCAACAAAATTAAATCAAGAGAAATCACCCAAAATAGAGCTTCTATTCGGGACTAAAATAGGTATAATGCTGACCTCCAAATCCAATCTTTACCGTTCCAATCAAACAACAAGATGTTAGAAACACTCAGTAAAAATTTCAGCCCGATCCAACAGTGAATGAACTGACAAACATAATTTGAAGTGGCTGGTCGGATAGCAAAAACTGCAGCGAAAAGAACCCTTTTCTTCTCTCTTCTCTCTTGGTGAAAGCTCTCTCAAAAACCTCTCTTATGTACTTTTGTCTTTTAAAGACAATACCAATGAGCCTTAATAATTCTCTCAAGTTGTCCTATTTATAGATGATGAGTGGTATTTTCTCCGTAAGCCAAAATAAACTTTAAATAGGATTAGTAATCCAACTCCAAATAGGAATACACATCCAACTCCTATTCCAAATAGAATTGAAAACCAAAAGAGAATAGGATTAGGCCATGGGCCTGTCACGACCCGATTTCTCAGGTCATGATGGCACTTACAAACCCCCAGTAGGCGAACCAATTCTCGTAGCCCAGAATGGTTAGTAATGAGCTACTACCTAATCAAAATGCACCAGCAAGCAGAAATAAGAGGAAGAGGAATGTAAAGGATAAGACAACGCGGAAATAATTTACCCGAATATATACATAATGAATTTACACCAACCCCAAGACTTGGTATCGACAGTACAAAAGCTTCTAATAGAATCAGGCCGCACCAACAGCTCCAGCAGACCCATTGAACGAGCAGGTTACGCATGTTGAGCTTAGGGCTGCTTTTCAAGTACTTGCTCAGGCCATGACCACCCAGGTCAACCAGCAGGCTGCGGCTCCAGCTCTACCTTAGGTCAATACTACTGCATCCAGGATTTGGTATTTCACTCGGATGAACCCTCCAAAATTTCATAGGTCCAAGTCAGAAGAGGATCCCCAAGAGTTCTTAGAGGATATTCGTAAGGTGACAGATATTATGAGTGTCACTCCAGTAGAGAGTGCAGACTTAGCTGCCTATCCGCTGAAAGGGGTGGCTTATACTTGGTACCAGCTGTGGAAGGAATCTCGTTGTGCCAATGCAGGATCAGTGACTTGGGATCTTTTCAAGACTGCTTTTCTGGACCAGTTCTTCCTACTAGAGCTCAGGGAAGCCAAGGTTCAGGAGTTCATCAACCTGAAGCAGAATGACATGAACGTAAAGGACTATGCTGTGAAGTTCACTCAGTTATCCAAGTATGCCCTGGAAATAGTAGCTGACTCTAGAGCTCGTATGAGGAAGTTCGTGTCTGGTGTGTCTGATGATATGGTCAAGGAATGCAAGACTGCAATGCTCATTAAGGAAATGGATTTCTCCAGGCTGGTTACTTATGCTAAGTAGATTGAGGAGGAAAAGATCAAGGAAAGGGGAGGTGATGCTAAGAGGGCTAGGATAGGTGACTACAACCACTTTCAGCAGAGGTCAGAGAGTGGCAACCGCTCTCAATACTGCCAAAAAAATTCAGCACCATCTCCATCTTCTGCTAGTGCTCTAGTGCCCAAGTTCAAGAAAGATCAGGGTGATAGAGCATCTGGCACTAAGTCCCAAAGTACGGTTACTAGTGGGTGCACTAACCCTGTGTGTAAGAAGTGTGATAGGAACCACCAAGGTGAGTGCATGGCGGGCAGTGGAAATTGCTTTGGATGTGGTAACCCAGGCCACATGATGAGGGATTGTCCCACAGCTTCTCAGAAGGGTAAGGATGTTCGCCTGCAGACTCAGACTGGTTCTACAGCAGCTCCAGCAAGTCGCCCCACTCAGCAGGGTGCCTCATCTGGTACAGGTGGTGGTTAGCGCAAAAATAGGCTATATTCTCTTTAGGCTCGACAGGATCAGGACGACTCTCCTGATGTGGTCACGGGTACGTTGCGAGTTTTTAATACTGATGTTTATGCATTGCTAGATCCAGGGGCTACACTTTTCTTCATCACTCCTTATGTAGCAGTATACTTCAGTATTAGTCCAGAAACTCTCCTAGAACCCTTCTCAGTATCTACTCCAGTTGGTGACCCAGTTATAGCTAGACGTGTATACAGAAATTGTCCAGTCACAGTTTCCCAGAAAGTCACCTCAGCAGATCTTGTAGAGTTAGAAATGGTAGACTTCGATATCATTCTAGGCATGGATTAGTTACATTCCTGTTATGCCTCAGTCAATTGTAGAACTAGGATCGTTCGGTTTCAGTTTCCTAACGAGCCAGTCCTAGAGTGGAAAGGTAGTAACTCAGTGCCTGTAGGTCGTTTCATCTCCTACCTTAAGGCCAGAAAGATAATTTCCAAGAGGTATATCTATCACCTTGTTCGGGTTAAGGATTCAAACTCCGAGACCCTAACTCTTGAGTCAATCCCAGTAGTAAATAAGTTTCCAGAAGTGTTCCCAGAAGATCTTCCCAGGGTTCCTCCCGAAAGGGAAATTGACTTCGGAATATATCTCCTTCCAGATACCCAGCCTATTTCAATTCCTCCCTACAGAATGGCTCCAGCCGAGCTTAAGGAATTAAAAGGACAGCTGAAATACCTACTAGATAAGGGGTTCATTAGACCCAGTATCTCTCCATGGGGTGCTCCAGTGTTGTTCATGCTTAAGAAAGACAGTTCTCTCGGGATGTGCATAGACTACCGTCAGTTGAACAAAGTCACAATCAAGAATAAATATCCCATGCCCAGGATTTATGACTTGTTCGACCAGCTTCAGGGCGCAGGTTGCTTTTACAAGATAGACCTCAGATCCGGCTATCATTAGCTCAGAGTAAGAAATAGTGACATCCCGAAGATAGCCTTCAAGACTCAGTATGGTCACTATGAATTTGTTGTTATGTCTTTTGGACTAACCAATGCTCCTGCAGCTTTCATGGACTTAATGAACAGGGTGCTCAAATAGTATTTGGACTTTTTTCTCATTGTCTTCATTGATGATATCCTTGTATATTCTCGAAATGAGGAGGATCATACAAGTCATCTGAGGGTCGTCCTGCAGACTCTCAAGGATTGCCAATTATTTGCCAAGTTCAGTAAGTGTGAGTTCTGGTTGAAATCAGTCGCTTTCCTTGGTCATGTGGTGTTTAGTGATGGCATCCGAGTTGATTTTCTAATAATTAAGGCAGTAAAGGACTGGCCCAGACCCACCTCTCCGACAAACATCAGAAGTTTCTTTGATTTGGATGGTTATTACAGGAGGTTCGTAGAAGGATTTTCATCCATAGCTTTCCCATTGACCAAGTTGACTCAGAAAAAGGTTAAGGTTCAGTGGTCAGATGAGTGTGAGAAGAGTTTCTTAGAGCTGAATATCAGGTTGACTACAACTCCTGTCTTGAATCTACCAGAGGGTTCAGACGATTATGTGGTTTATTGCGATGCATCCAGAGTCGGCCTGGATTGTGTTTTGATGCAGCAGGGTAAGGTCATAGCTTATGCTTCCAGGCAGCTTAAGGCCCATGAGAAGAACTACCCGACTCATGACCTCGAGCTTGCAGCGGTTGTGTTTTCCCTAAAGATTTGGAGATACTATCTGTATGGTGTTTATATTGATGTGTTCACAGATCACAAGATCCTCCAGTATGTGTTCACCCAGAAAGAGTTGAACCTTCGTCAGATTAGATGGCTTGAATTCCTCAAAGATTATGATATGAATATGCTCTACCATTCGAGTAAGGCCAATGTAGTGGTTGATTCCCTCAATAGACTGTCTATGGGTAGTGTATCACATATTGAATAAGAGAAGAGATAACTGGCTAGAGATGTTCATAGGCTTGCTCACCTAGGAGTTTGCCTTATGGACACGACAGATGGTGGTGTGATAGTTCAGAATGGGTCAGAATATTCTTTGTTAGCTGAGGTTAAGGAGAAACAGGATAATGATCCCATATTTCTTCAGCTGAAGGGTGCAGTTCATCAGCAGAGAGTAGAATTTTTCTCCCAATGGGGAGATGGTGTACTCCGTTATCAGGGTTGCTTATGTGTTCCTAAGGTGGGTGAGTTGAGATAGCATATCCTTTCAGAAGCCCATAATTCCAGATATTCAATTCATCCAGGTGCCACTAAGATGTATCGTGATCTGCGAGAAGTCTATTGATGGAACGACATGAAGAGGGACATCACAGATTTTGTGGCTAAGTGCCCCAACTGTCAGGAGGTTAAGGTAGAACATCAGAAACCAGGTGGTGTGACTCAGGAGATTAGCATTCCTACTTGGAAGTGGGAAGTGGTCAACATGGATTTCATTATGGGTTTACCTAGTACTCGCAGACAGCATGACTCCATTTGGATAATAGTGAACAGGATCACTAAGTCGGCTCACTTTTTGGTAGTCAAGACCACAGATTCAGCGGAGGATTATGCCAGGCTCTACATCAGCGAGATATTCAGGTTGCATGGAGTTCCCTTATCTATTATTTCAGATAGAGGTCCTCAGTTTACATCTCATTTATGGAGATCTTTCCAGAAAGGTCTTGGTACTCAGGTGAATCGCAGTACAACATTTCATCTGCAGATGGATGGTTAGAAGATCGTACCATTCAGACCCTAGAGGACATGTTGTGGGCTTCTGTAATTGAATTTAAGGGTAGTTGGGATGCTCACCTACCTCTCATAGAGTTTGCCTACAATAACAACTTCTATTCCAGCATTCAGATAGCCACATATAAGGCCCTCTATAGGCGTAGATGTAGGTCACCTGTTAGTTGGCTTGAAGCAGGTGAAGCAGCTTTGATTGGACCAGATTCGGTACATGAGGCTATGGAGAAAGTTCAGCTCATTAGAGATAGGCTAAAAACAGCTCAGAGTCATCAGAAGTCCTACGCAAATGTTAGGAGAAGAGACTTAGAGTTCAAGATCGATGATTGGGTTTTCCTTAAGGTGTCACCCATGAAAGAGGTGATGAGATTCGGCAAGAAAGGGAAACTCAGCCCCAGATATGTAGGTCCCTACAGAATCCTGAAAAGGGTTGGTAATGTGGCTTACGAGTTAGAATTTCCATCAGAACTAGCAGCAGTTCATCCAGTCTTTCATATTTCCCTGTTGAAGAAGTGTGTGGGTGATCCGACATTGATAGTACCTTTAGAGAGTGTGGTTTGAAGGATAGCCTCACCTATGAGGAGGTTCCAGTTGAGATTCTTGACCGTCAGGTTCATAGTTTGAGAAATAAATAAGTCGCTTCAGTGAAAGTTTTGTGGAGGAATCAGTCCATAGAGGGAGCTACTTGGGAAGCAGAAGAAGCCATGATATCCAAGTACCCCCACCTCTTTCCTACCGACAGCTTGAGGTAAATAGTTACTCTCCAGTCTCTCAGTCTACTCATGTGAAATTCAATCTTAACACCTTGTTCCATCAGTTACCCTTGCATTTCAGCATACTTGCATGTTTATGGAACTCAGTTCAGTTAGATATCAGTTTCTAGTACTCTGTTGGTAGGAATTGCAGCTCTTTCCCTTCAAATTCAGCTTATTCGGTCTTCATTCGAGGACGAATGATCCCAAGGGGGAGATATTATAACACCCCAGAACTTCCAAGCCCATACTAAGCTTAGAAAACCAGTAGAAAATAAAAATTTGCAGAAAATTCAAGTTTCCAGGAACCACGGTTTAAAGTATGGACCGTAGTTTGGAACTATGGCCCGTCATCTTGAATCGTAGTTCAAGTTCCAGTAGCCCATCAGTTCTGCCCCAGGGACCACGGTTCAGAGTATGGACCATAGTTTGGAACCACGGTCCGTCTTCTCAACCCGTAGTTCAAGTTCCAGTAGATTTTCAGTACATGTCCCAGGGACTCCGATTAGGACCACAGACCGTAGTTTGGAACCACGGTCCGTCATCTCAAACTATAATTCCAAATCCAGTAGCCTCCCAGTTTAGGTCCTAGAAACCACGAGTTGGTTTACGGACCATACTTCAGAAGCACGGTCCATCCTTTGACTCGTAAAAACCACCAGGATAAGTCAAGTCCTAGGAACCGCGAGTCACATGGCAAACCATCGTTCAGAAGAACGGTTCATCCTGTTGAGTCATAGTTCCTGAGACCAGAGATCCCTAAAACTCTTAGGTGGAACCACGACTCAAGTTGATGGCCCATCGTCCAGGAGTACGGTCCGTCATCCGGAGTCGTGATCCCTGAGTCGCGATTTTCTGTAGATTTCTTTTAACTACCCAAGGGGTATTCCAGACCTTTCCTTTCCCTTTCTAGGCCTAAGCTACATCATTTTATGTCGTCTAAGCCTAATTAAGTAGTCTAAAACTAACTAAAACCCTCATTCTCCTAAAATCATCAGACTTAGACAGAAAAGAATCAAAAGAATTAGTTTCTCCCAAGAACAAGCAGAGGTCTTCATCCAGTTCAGCCCTAAAAATCCAAGGATTTCTCCATGGATTTCTTCACCAGGTATATGGGATTTCACTAGTGGGTTCCTTTCACCCATTAGGTCCCTAAATTTCAGTCAGCCTTCAGTTTCCTCCATGAATGTTTCAGACCTAGGGTTTCTAAATCTTAGAGAATTATTGTAATTCAATTCTTACAGCTTTTATGGTGTTGATTATATGTCTTTTGGAGAATTAGTATAGTTTCATGAATAATGCTCAAAGATCCTAGCTTGTAGAAAATCCAGTATTTTCATGAATTTAACTTGCTAGGCAGACTAGTTATATGCTTATGCTTCAGAAATTGAATGTCATACCCTTCAGCTTATGCATGTTGCATTCTCAGTCATTTATTAGTATTTTGAGCTATCCTTTATTTCAGTACATTATTGCTTACATTTAGTGGGAGTAGACTTACTACCGAGCGGATGAGGGGATGAAAGCTTAGCTGTCAGCTTAGGCTATGACCTTTAGAAGCAGTCCATAAGTCCCAGAACTACGGCGCCACCGTAGGTTTAAAGGATTCAGCTATCAGACTAGGCTGCACCTCCTTGTCCCTTGTGGACATCAGTAGTGAATCCACATCAGACTTGTCCGTACCCTTGGCAAGGTATGAACACCCTTCCATCCAGGATTACAGGTTGGCCCCACAGTTAGCTCAACTTGGGGTATGTCGGTTAGTAGTGTCTCCCACAATCAGGTTCATGTGCATTAACCTTGTATCTAACATTTATGTTATGTATCCAGTTCAGCATGTTATTTCATGATTTATACTTGGTCATTGCATTTAGTTCAGCCTTCAGTTATGTTGCAGTATATCTATATTCATGTTCAGTTCTATATTGTCCAGCTTTGTACATATCCTGCATGCTCAGTACATTCAAAGTACTGACGTATACTTTTGTGCTACATCATTTTATTATGTAGGTTCAGGCACTCAGCATCTAGACCACGCTTAGTTCGACTTCTGGTCCGCACTCAGCAGCTTAGTGGTGAGTCCTCACTAGTTCGAGGGCAATAGACATGCTTATATCTTCAGTATTTATTTACAGTTTCAGAATTATTAGAGTTAGTTGGGGGCATGTCCCAGCAACTCCTATTCAGTTAGAAGGCTTTCATACATAGATTAGATTCAGCAGTTGTTAGTGTTATTTTTCAGTCAGCACTAAATTATTTATATATTCAGTCATTTGGATTCCTCCCGTTTTCAAGTATTAAAATTGTTTTCGCTTCTGCACAGTGCATGTCTTAACCTGATTTTGTATAGATGTGTCATGCCATGGGTTAGCTTAGGGTCACTTATGACACTAAGCACCGTGTTGCGTCTAGGGGGTAGCCTCGGAGCGTGACAAGCACGAGGTGCAGTATTATCTAGGGAGGTGATGGCAAAAGAGCTCATAGTCATAGTGGTTACAATTAGTCATCTTCGCGAGGTAGAGACTTCTCAAATAGGGGTCACCGTTATCAGCATAGCAGATTTCTAATAGTGGTTATTCTGAGTTGAGTGGTCCAGAGTTCGGGTCAGACAACCAGGGATTCTTATTCTGGGTTTTCAGGTCGCTGCAAGCGATCTAGTCATTTGGGCCATCCCAGCAACTTGCTACAGATAATGGATACTTTGATTATAGGGAGTTTGGTTATTTCACTCGAGAGTGCCCCAGGCATGGGCAGGATCATCCACAACAGAGTTCTCAGATGCAGACTTATTGGGCATCAGCACCACATGCTAGAGAAGGTATGCAAAGCAGTAGAGGTGGATCTCATAGTGTCAGGGGTGGAGCCTAGGTGGCTTATGGTAGTGGTTGTGGAGTTACTCAGTCCAAGGGTAGACGTGGTCATTGTTATACATTCTTTGAGACCCGAGACAGAGGCCTCCAATGCTATTATTACATGTATCATTCCAGTTTTCCATCGGCCTACTTCAATACTATTTGAACCTAGTTCTACTTATTCATATATGTCTGGGTATTTTGCTTCGGGTATCAATATAGTGTGTGAGTCCCTTGTTGTACCCATTCGTGTTGCTACCTCGGTAAGTGATTCATTACTGGTGGATCAGGTGTACCGATCCTCTGTTGTCACTTTTTTAGGGTATGATACTTGAGTGGATTTGATTATTCTAGATATGATAAATTTTGATGTTATTTTGGGTATGGATTAGCTCTCTCTGTATCATGCTATTATGGATTATCGTGCTAAGATAGTTACTTTATTTATGCCAGGTATACTAAATTTGGAGTGGAAGGTACTCAGGGTTCGTATCCTAAGAGCGGCATTTCCTTTCTTTGGGCTCAGCGGATGATGGAGAAGGGGTGTCTTTCTTATTTGGCGTATGTGCGTGATACTAGTGCTAACATGTCTTCTTTGGAGTCGTTAAGGGTGGTAAGAGAGCTTCTGTATGTGTTCCCTACGTATCTTCTATGTGTTCCTCCTGATCAAGACATCGATTTTGCAATTGACTTGAAGTCGGGCACTAAGCCCATTTATATTCCTCCTTATTGGATGTCTCTAAAAGAGTTAAAGGAGATGAAGGACCAGCTTCAGAACTTGTTTAGTAAGGGTTCATTATGCCCAATTTTTACCTTGGGTTGCTCCGATGTTCGTGATGAAAAAAATGGGTCTATGCGCATGTGTATTAATTATCGACAGTTGAACAAGGTGACTATCAAGAACAAGTATCATTTTCCATACATTGATGATTTGTTTGATTAGCTTCACGGTGATTTGGTGTTTTCGAAGATTGAAGTGAGCTCGAGTTACCATCAGTTGAGGATTAGGGCTTTGGATATCCCTAAGATAGCTTTCAGGACCCAATATAGTCATTATGAGTTCTTGGTGATGTCCTTTGGGTTGACTAACGCCCAGAAAGCATTTATGGAGTTGATGAATGGGTGTTTCGATCATATCTTGATTCCTTTATGGTTGTGTTCATCGATGATATCTTCGTGTATTCCAAAAATGAGGCGGATCAAGTGAAGCATTTGAAAATTGTTCTCCATAGATTGAGGGATGAGAAGTTGTACACTAAGTTCTTGAAGTATGAGGTTTGGCTTAGATCTGTGGTATTTCTGGGTCATGTTGTATCCAAAGATGGTATTATGATCAATCCGGCCAGGGTTGAGGCAATTTGGGATTGGTCTAGACCTACTTCACCTACTGAGATTAGGAGTTTTCATAGTTTGGTTGGCTATTACAAACAGTTTGTGCATGGTTTTTCTTCTATTGCAGCTCTTTTGACCAAATTGACTCAGAAGAATATTATTTTTTAGTGGTCCAATGAGTGTGAGAAGAGCTTTCAAAAGCTCAAGGCTTTTTGACTTCAACACCTATCTTCACTTTACTTGAGGAAGGTGAAGGTTTTACCGTGTATTATGATGCTTCGGGAGTTGTCCTTGGTGATGTTTTGATGTAGAAAGAAAAGGTGATAGCTTATGCTTCGAGATAGCTGAAGACCCATGAGAAGAATTACTCTACTCACGACTTGGAATTGGCGGCGGTAGTGCTTGTGTTGAAGTTAGTGGTGGTGTTACTTGTATGGGGTTCATTGTGAGGTGTACATCGATCATCGTAGCCTACAGTATATCTTCAGAGGAGGGAACCCTAGGTCTGGAAATTTGGAGAAGAACGCTCATTTTTGCTAGAGAACTAACTTGAGAGGAAAATTGATTTGTTTTGGGGTTTTTCCTAAATAAAATAAGCCTAAGACTATTTATAGTCGAAGCTAAAATAAGAAGGAAAGGTCTGAATTATCCCTGAGAATTTAACTTAAAATCTGCTAAAAAACTCGTGTCTCAGATTCCACGAATGGGTTCCACAGCTCGTGGAACCCTATCGTGGTTCCTGAGCAGGAAATCTGAGCTACTGGAATTGGTTCCACGAGCGTGGTCCACGACTTGTGAAATCTTACACGGGTCGTGGATCCCACTTGTGGATCCTGGCTGGCTGGTGACTCTCAGCTCTGAGTTCCACGGATGGATTCCACGGCTCATGGAACCAGTCTGTGGTTCTCAGAGGGAATGTCAGCCCTCTGATCTGATTCCACGGAGATAGTCCACGACTCGTGAAAGCTTTTACGACTCGTGAAAGCTTTTACGACTCGTGAAACTGACTCGTGGTTCGTCTGACAGTTGAAATTTTTAATTCTTTCTGGTTTTCTAAGCTGAGTTTAGGCTTGGAAGTTATGGGGTGTTACATGGACTTGCCTCCGAGTCTTTCACCCGTGCATCCAATTTTTCATGTTTCGATGTTGAAGATGCGGCGTATTGGTTGATTCTATATGGGAAAGAAAGGGTTACTTATGTGTAATATAGGTTAGGACCTAGTTGATAGATATTGTATTACTAGAATTGCTTATATATTGTTGCATCACTCAATTTTATGTGTTATTACCATATACCTTGATGAGTTAGTAGCCTCAGGACAGTATTTTTTTTAGAGAAACACTTATTTCTGTTGCAGGTGAATATCTTTCATTTGTTGTGATCATGCATACATACTCATCGTATTCGTGCAGGGTGGATGAAATAGAGGTCCTCTTCCAGAGTCTTATGTGATAAGAAGGTGCCACCAAAACTTAAAGATAAGTTCGATAGGGTTGTGGTGAGACCAGTTATATTGCTTGGAGCAAAATGTTGGCCAGTCAAGAATTTTCATGTTCAGAATTTGAAAATTACAAAAATGAGGATGCAAAGATGGATATGATGGCACACTAGGAGAGATACGATTAGAAATTATAATATTCAGGACAAGGTAGGAGTGATCTCGATGGAAGATAAGATGCGGGAAGCAAGACTTAGATGGTTCGGGGGAATGTGAAGAGGAGACACATGAATGCACCAGTACGGAGTGTGAGATATTGGCTATGAATGGTTAAAGAATAGATAACGGATGACTGAGAAAGTATTTGGGAGATGTGATTAGATAAAACATGACATAGCTCCAGCTTACCAAGGATATGACCTTTGATAGAAGATTATGGAGGACATGAACTAGGGTAGAGGGTTCATTAGGTAGTTGAGAGTTGTCTCGCTTTGCCTTTCATACTAGTAGTCATAGTATTACTCTAGGATTGTCTTGTTATTCCATTTATGTTACTATTGATGTTACTATTTACTGTTTCTAGGATTTTGATTATCGTATTATTTTATGGTAGTGATTATTCCAATTTTAGTATGCTTTATCATTCTTTAGCATTTTATCTCGGCTTCTTTACTCCCTTTGTTTCTTTTTTCAAACTGTTTTGTAATGTTTTTACTTGGACCAAGGATCTATCGAAAACAACCACTCAACTTTGTAGGGGTAAGGTCTGTGTACACACTACCCTCCTCGGACCCCACATGTGAAATTGCAACTGGACATGTTGTTATTATTGTTTCATGCATACATATATGCATACTCATTTGTCATGAATCACGAATATAATACAATCGATATAACAAAGTAATGGAAACTCGAGAATGATTTTGATACTTGGTATTATGATGATGCCAAGTCATTTCGAATTGCGTCCGGGGTCATTTCCGGACGAATATATGGACCTCGTGCGTCCCACGGATCCCAGCCCTGACATGCCACCAATGGTGCGAGTGTATACTGACAGGATCATATGGTCATTGCATTACATATCATCAAATTGCATTGTGTTGCACTTATCTTATCTCATTTTGATGTCTTTAATTGACGTCATTGTACATCTTTATCAGATGATTCTGAGTAGTTGCCTTTTCGTCTAAGTTAGTGGATTTGAGACATGACTTAGTTGGGATACATTTTGTACTTTTTAGGATATAGTCGTCTAACTCTTGCTTGGTCGGTCTATGATGCCGTCTAACTCTTGTTTGGTCGGCCTATGATGCCTTTTGAATACACGTGTGCTCTCAGTACCGGTAGACCTTGTTGATTCACGTCCGAGGCAATCATTTTCGAAGCTTGTGGTGAGCTACATGGCAGTTCCATGGCGTCAAACTCCCTCTATCCTTTACTTTTCTATCTTTTATCATTTCAAACAATGTATTAGTATTGAAATAATTATATTTAGCTCTTAATTGCTTTTGTACACATGACACCAAATTTTGGAGTTGTAATTGTTTATTTCCGCGTTTATGTCTATATAAAAGCTATATATGAATTTTTTTTTCCCGCATAAGTATTTGATTCTTAGTATTTTGGGAAAGATTTGACTTACCTACTAAGGATTAGTGTAGGTGTCATTATAACCCTTTTAGATTTCAGGTCAGGACAGATGGCTGCTTATTTAAACCGGGTTTCATGCTTTCTTAAATACATCTGAAGCGATGAGGTTGTTGACTGTACTGTGGTTTTGCCATAGGAATGCCGGGAGCATAGAGTAACTAGTCACGGCAAATTACCCCCAAAAATCCACCCCAACCAACCTATGCATCTCCAAGGGATGTGGTTTTCTTCTGTTCACTGCTTTTGCGGTTTCTTCTATCCAAATAAAGATATAAAAAAAACGATAAGAATATCTGTGCACACATTCATACCTGTTCTTTCTGCTCATTTCTTAAAGCAATCAGTTTTTACTCTCTCGCTCTCTCTCTCTCTCTCTTTGCCTTCCCCTTGCGCACAAACATATTTGCTAATAGTGATCTTCAACATATCACCGAATCCATTGCATTAAGAAAATGGGCAACCGCCAAGAATTTGCAGGTAATGAGTAAGACCTCAAACAAACAAATGTTATAATGGTAGAAAAAAACTACCACATAAAGCATTGAACAACTCCTATAATGATTTCATCGAAGGTACACAACACTTTCATGTTTAAGAAGAAACAGAGTCGCTAACAGACTAATGGTAACAGAAAATAAAAGAAATTCATCCACGAATATAAGATCCACAACTGGATGCCATTGTCGTGATTTTCTTTCCCCGAATTGCTAAACTTTCAGTCTAGATAGGGTGCTGCTCAAAATGAATTTTTTCATGACCATGTGAGATGACTACTGCAATGGTCCACAGTAAAGCTACAATTTTCACACACTGCAGATGTATATACATTCTCTAGAAGACATGGTGCGTAATCAAGCTCAAACTTTCATATATTTAGGGAACCAAAATTAGATCATAGAGTACTACAATCTATTTTCATGAAATTAGGATGTCTGGAGCGTTTTTCTTCACCTTTGTAACCATTTCCAAACTGGTCCACATCTGCATCATAGCTCCCAAAGTGCCAAAACTTTTGTTCAAAGTTTATCTGAAAGACATAGCTCACTCTCAGCTAATTCTGCTTTCCTATCTGTGCTGCAGTGCTCCTGAACTTGAACGTCTATGTAACACAGAGAAAGATAAGGAACTCGAGGAAAGGGGGTTACCAAACAAAAGCTCCCATCATATGTCACATTTATAAGGGAAACATAAGTCGCACTAATACGGGAAACAAAATAAAATAACCAAGTAGACGTACACCAACGGACTTCCTTCCCTCCTCCATCTACACCACCTTGCTTCTTGCTTTCTTTCTCTTCCCATGTTGCTAATATGAATGTCTTACAAGGCACAGATGAGACTCACATGCACAGCATTTTAAGTTTGCATATGAGGCGATGTCCAGCCTGACACTAGGACAAGAACTTTAGCCCCCATTAGTTGCATGACGGAATTTATAGTCTATCTAACATCACTTCATGTAGAACACCCTGCAATGTCCGCCGCATACATCCCAAAACATTTTCTCTAATTTTTCTTTTAAGTTTTTGATTAGAACTTAATACTTTATTTAAAAGAAAAGGTATTAAATAGAACTTATTTAAATGTGTTTATTCTATAATTTAGGATTTGCTAACTCAGAATATAGTTATGTACATAGATTATTATACCCCAATACTTAGTACAAAGGGGAGTACAAATTAAAGGAATTATATGTCCAATCTCAAATAGTTTGAGATTAATGCATAATTGACATATTGATGGATCAATTTTGCTTTCGCAACTGTAAAAACTTTTATGTAATGTTCATCACTTTTCAACTTTTAACTTATTATTTTTATGAAGTTTCAAATTTTATTTGTATTTGAAAATAATAATAAATTTTTCATGGAGCTAACGTCGTGCCTTGCATAGCTGCCGTCTGTAATTCCGGTCGACATAAACTTCAATTTTTTATTCTCATAGCACTTTATATTATAGTCAAGCATCCTGAAGAAGCAATGGTGCACAGAAAACAAAATAAGAAAGAACCAAAAAAAATGTCTTGCAGATTAAAGGCTTGTGAACTACTAATCTGCAGCCACTAGTAATGCTACAAACAGAATACAGAACAAGAAACTAGCAAAGTTAGCAACTTTCTCATTATAATTTTTCTCCTATATATGCTTTCGATAAACTTATTTACATCTGAAAATAGGATAGACTGTAAGATGGAATTGTTGACAAAGGCTTCAACTACCCAAACAAAATTACTTACAGAGTTCATTTAGCAAATGCCACTGTCTCAGGTAGAACAAATGATGCACACAACATCCATTTTCCTGGTGCAACAAGGCGAACCTTGCGCATCTGTACCTCAAAAGCCACTTCAGACAGTCCAATCCTGATTTTCTGTTCAAGTTTAAAGAAGAAAAATTCAGCATTCCCCTCAGTAATACCTGGCCCAGAAAAGTTCAGTCAGATGAAAAGAAATAGCACGCAATTTAACAGCAGACCTCATGAAAGTCGAATTCAGGATCCTGAGCTTTCGAAAACCCATATACATGGATCCTTGGCAAGGTAAATTGCTTATCCGTGTGCTTCTTTCTGAAAATTCCTCTAAATGAATCTGCAAACATGAGAAAAGCATTTATGTATGGCTACATGTCTAAATGGAATGGAAGGTCTCCTTTATTTTTGGACACCTCAGCTCCTACATTGGAACTGAAAAAAGGAATGTATTGCAGCACATCGCCTTCTGAGAAAAATTTCGAAGTGCTGACATGCCACACCATACATTTCAATTATGGGAGTAAGAGAACTAATCAAGGCAATAATTTAGTGGTGGAAAATGCTTTTGACATTGTTGCTCAATAGAAATACTCGAAAAGAATTATCCATCACATAATCCATATAAACATCATGCCCTGCAAAAGTCATAGTAGATCTACTTCAACACTAAAACCAGGGTGTCTTACCCGTCAAACCATTGCCTAACAACCATGCTAGTAGACATTTATGGGACAATATTAAGGGAAGACAAATGAATGAAACATAATTGTACCAATAAATAAAGAAAATCCCTACCCTCCCTCGTGCTCTGCATAAGCTTTTTTGGTGCCCTTAGAAGGCTTGTTTATCAATAATTTTCAAAACTAAAGCTTCTCATGCTTCATTATCATTGCAAGAATTACTGTCAATCCTTGGAATGCTACGCTCCAACTAAAGTGTCATATGCAAGTTAGCATTAACAGAAGTAACAAAATCCTCTTAATGAAAATCTTTCTGGGGCCACAGTTCAACCAGAGAAACAGATAATCACGGCCAACAGTGCTCCTTTGCCTCTAACCCCATAGTAGTGGGAGACGTCAAAAATCAAGTTTCGACTAGCAGGATATTTCCTCAAAAAAGAAAAAAAGGAGAAACTATGACATTTTATATTAGCGATATGGAGATATTTTAGGTGCTACAAGACAACTTAAATGAGAAGGAAAAGAGATGTCGAATTAGCATCACTCATGAAGGTCAAGAACTGAGCCATCAGGAGCCTATCCAAGTGCTCAATCAATAAGAAGTGCAGTTGAAATATCAAGAGGTCATCTTCTCAATCTAGCAACTTCAGAGTTCGACCTGGGAGAGTAAATTAGAAAAACTTGAAGCAGAGGGCATATTTTCTCAACTAAATCACACCACATCGTTGATGCTCACAATTGAAAATTTTGCCAAGTAAACTAACACTAACAACATCCAATAGCATATCAAAATTTTATGGTTGAATTTATCAAAAGATTGTACCAAGAAACTCTGCAGCATCATTTGGCAAATTCATTACTACTTGAGTAATTGGCCTAGCTTTTTCACTTGCAAAAATACTGTCAATGAACCTCCTCCCATCCATGTTAAAAATCTACAAAATAAACAAAATCACTATTTTGTGACACCACATATCACTGGATAAATGAATTTACAAACCAAAAGTTAAATATAAATTAATACACCTGCAAGATCAAGGGTGTAAAATACGTGAACTAGTCTCAGTGAGTTTGTACCTCAAAATCACTGTTTTTACTATATATATGTATATCTTATGGATTATTCAAAACTTAGTGACATACAACAGAAAATATAACTTGCATGTAGATGAATTTGTACCTCAATCTTCCTCTCAAGTTTGTTACGGACACAGTTCCTTTCCAGATATTCAACAGCATTAGGGTTCAAATCATTAGCGTATACATATTTGACCTTCTTCGCAGCAGATATTGCAATAGGACCAACCCCAGCAAAAACATCACCTACAGAGATTTAAACAACTGTGAAAGAGAGGGAACACCAGAATATAATGCAAGTTAGAAGAGGCACCACATAGAGATTAATTCAGATAATAAGCAATTGACACAAATTTGAAGCAGACCAGTTTGGCGGTGTTTGTTTGGCTACTCTTTAAGCAGTGTCAGTTTCTTTGCTTAAATCAATGACAATGTTCTCAACTTGAAAGGCATATATTCTGGCATACTCTTGGAAATTACAGTACTCCTATTTGACAGGGAATATTTTATGATTTTGTTTCATTCCATAGTTCTGACTACTAATAAATACTAGAAATGGTGGCCACCTATGTGTGTGCATATTACTTAAATCATTTTTAATTGTCCACTGTCACATGCATATTGCTAAATTTAAGTAAAAATTCAAGTAGACTAATACTTTTACGACTTAAAATGGGAAATACTGACACCATGATGGGCTTTTAGTGCGAGAGAGTAGTGGAAAGGCAAAGAGAAAAATTCGAGAAAAGAAATCTAATTTAGTGTGGAATCATAGAGTTAACTCAAATATGGCATGTAACAGAGTATTCAAGAGAACTTACATACAACATCATTGTGGGTGAAGCAACTAAGAAGCCTCTGTCTTTCAGTTCCCAGCCTAGAATTCCAATATCTACCAGAAAATGACAATTTATAGAAGAAAAAAACAAGGAATATCAGATTCTGCAAACAGTAGATTTTCAGCTTTACTTCTATTCTTATTAGCTTAGACTCACACTGTTGCTAAATTAACATCAAAATAGAGTCCATTCTCTACTAAAGTTGTAACAAGAGAATGGTTTCCAGCCAAAACTTCTAGCTGCATTGTTCTATAGTCATTGTGGATGACATCAGTCTTATTGACAACTGTTTGGATCTTTGGCTTGGTCTTGTCCAGAACTACCTGGAAAAAAACGATCCAAAGACGGGAAGAAGGGATAGTTGACAATGGATTTTTGAGAAATAAGGTGAAATCTAATAGAGTCAAAAATTGTGGTAGATGTGTAGAAAACAGGTACCTTTGCAATAAGTTTCTTGTATGGCAGATGTTCATCTCTCAAGTTTAGATGAGCAATATGCCCAACTGTCTCAAAAGCTGAAGGAACAATCATACCTTGTGGAAGCAAGACCTCTAAGACCTGCAAGATACAAATCCCTCATTTATGCAAGATACACCAGCAACTTGTACAAATACATGACAGTTCCAATTATAGTCTTTCCACCTACCACAACTCACGATGGATGAATGCAAAAGGAAATAGGAACAAAGAAAATGCATCAAAGCCTTCAATATCCCATCCAACTATACATGACAGCTCTACTTATGATATATTCAAGTCTGATAAATGACAAGACACGTGTTGATTTACCCATGAACCTCACATACTCCACAGGCAATAGGAAACTTGATTGTCTTAAATGGCTAAAAGGAATATCCATCCTAGAAAGGCAATACAAGTAGAAAAACTGAGCCACATGATTAAAAATATCTAAGGGACATACCTCATTCATTTGCCAATAATTGTAAAACAATGTCAACTTGCATCTCACAATTTCAAATCTTAATTTTGTACTTTCCTCATTGTGTTCGTTGAGGACTGCCTGCAAACATAGTCCAAATTCATAACAAGGAGCCATTAGCCTATAAAAATATGCAAGAAGTTGAATCTGAGTATTTAACTTCTACTTTGAATGAGTAACAAGCATTGCATAACCACCACATCTCCTTTGGCCATTATCAAACTACTTCTTTAAATGATATAAATACATGTTGGCGCATCTTAGAGTTCGAAATTAAGATCAAGATGAATCACCCTGAAAACAAACGCTCTTCAAGATTTGTTTAGACGTATAATTCATCTCGTAGACTTCTTGGTAAGAAACACATGATACTCATACCCTCCTCCAACTATCTAATTCTATTTGCTACTACACCGGAAAGAGTGAATCAATGATGACAAAAGGGCGAAAGTATACTGATTTACAACACAGAGTCAAAGACTTGATATGTATTATACCAACAATAGACCAATTAATGAATGTCTTAACTATATTTTAGGTCACAATCCTTCCATTCATGTTTCATAGACAATAGCTCACAACAAATCCCATAACATACTTCGTAACTTGCAACCATGAATGAAATAGGTGACTGTCAATAAACCACAACCAAACAAGAACCTTTTTGTAATTGGCCCCACTCTTATCATTCTCTACCTAAATACCAGACTTGGTTAACCAGTAAGGATTCGAACCCGTGACGTGTGTTTACCACACATTCCCTGCTGCACTACATTTGCGGTGGAACCAAAAGCTCTGGGGCCTCAACACAAGTAAAGGGGAATAATTCCAGGTAGAACAAAAAGCAAAAACACTCCATATTTCAATTCCAAATACCAACAAGACATTACACATGAAACTCAGAGCATATGCAACTCATAAAATACCATAGTGCTAAAACAAAACAGAAACCTTAATTGCCTCGGGCATTTCCTCTATCCGTTTGTTCGCGTACCTCTCATCCAATAGCAATAACCTCGTTGATCCACTCCATTTTCTTCTTCTAAAATCATCTCCCAATAACCCACTGAAATCCTCATCAACTCCACTCCCCTCCTCCTCTTCAACCACCTCCACAGTCGACATATCACTTCTCCCATGCCCTCTCCTCTCTCTTCCATTTTCCTCTCTCTTCCATTTCTTCTTCTTCGGCCGTGATATCTTAGCCAAATTCTCAAACTTCACATATCCCGTCGAATTAAAAGTCCTCGCAAGCTTATCTCTATACAAAACCGAACACATTTTCTCCCCATCTCCTTCACCTTTCCCGTAAATTCTTCGTTCCAATACCGTTAGGGTTTCATCATCAACAGGACTATCATTTCCTACAAATTCCTTTAATTCATCATCAATATCGTCACCGGAAACTCTAGCAATGTTACGAATGCGAGGCCAATTTAAAAGGTGGCCACGCAATTTGCTCTCGAGGGAGAAACATTGTTCAGAAGGAACTCGTAAAGCAGTGATATCGAAGACTCGAGTGAAATTTTCTTCGTTGAAGATATCGGAGTTTTGGTGTGAGATTTTGTTGCCTTTATAGAGGGAAGGGCCATAGGAAAGGTGTTGGGTTAAGGTTGAGAAAGAGGTAGCGGTAATTGTGGTAGTGGAGAAGAGGGAAAAAGAGAGAGGTTTGGGGAAAAAGCGGCAAGTGAAAGGGAGAGAGGAAGTGAGTTTGTTGAGTATAATGGCGGAGGGCAATGGATACAGAGCCATCCTTGCAAATGGAAATGGAGAGGCAGTAGACTGCACTTCACTGCGAGAGCAAACAGATTGTTTCAACGGAATAGGGACCTTTTAAGGCCCCGTTTCGCCATGATAATCAAAAAAAAAAAAATCACTTTTTCCGAATTTTCAAAGCGTTAGAGTTGGAGTTGTGTTTGACCATAGTTTTTATAATAATTATCTAGAATTTAAATATATTTTTAAAAAATGTATAAAATATAATTTAAATAATATTATTTTATGAAAATAAAAAAATAATGAAAAAAGTGAAAAAAATTAAAGTGAAAACGGGTTTTGAGTTGTTTTCACTTTTCCAAATAACTTGAAGTTATTTGAAATTTTTATAGCTAAACAACAAATTTTCAATAAAATAAAATAATTTTCCAAAAAAAAATAAAAATTTCTTATGGTCAAACGCCCATTAAGTCTTCAATTAATTAAAAGGGACAAGTGGATCCCGCAATATTAATATGTTAGAAATGATCAAATTGTTCAAATAACTATGCACAGTTATCGAACAACTGTGCAATTATAACAATTATGTTAGTTGTCTCAATAACTATTCAATTGTCCAATAACTGCGCATAGTTGTTGAGACAACTTCTTCAATTGTTAGGACAACTTCTATAGTTGCGGGGATAAAAGTGTAAAAGTAAAAAGTTTAGGAATTGATGAAAAGTTTGTCACTTTTACCTAATTTTTAAAACTTGAAGGACTTTTACTTAATTAACAAACTTATTTATCTCTTTTAATTGCTTCTCCCCCAAAAGATACTCCATTCCGGACTCAGCTCATCTTCAGTGCCCCTTTCCTCCAGTTTGTTCGGTACTTCCATCTAATATTAAACACGTGTCATTTATTGAATCAAAAGGATCATATTATCTCCCTTCTTCAATGTCGTTTCCGTACACATTCTAAACAAATTAAAACCATGATGTGAGTGAATGTCTTTCAGAGTTGTTGTTTTTTTACAACTTTTTATTAGGAAAGTTAACTACTAAGAAATTATAATATAAATATAACAAGGTAAAAGATGAAAATTTTGAAACTATAAAATTATAATAAAAATAGAGAAAAGGTAAAAGAATGAAAAAAAAATGCTACCATTTCTTAATAAGAACTTGGAATTTGCTTTTGTAAACCTGTAAATATTACTCCATTAGTCCATCATTACTTGTTCATGTTTAACTTGACACACTCCTTAAGAAATACGAACAAATAGAAGGGAAATTTTTATATCACCCCTATTAATTATAAGTCATTTAAACATTGAGAAATGAAAAGTATTTAATATCGAAAAAATAGACACAAAATGATAAATTATCTCTTGATTTTTTAAAACTGAACAAATAAAGTTGAACAACTATTTTTAATATATTGGACAAGTAAAAGTAGAGGAAGAGAATACAATCACTAAAATTAGCTTGAAAAATTATTTTTGTTTAAAAAACACTCTCGTAGTTGCCTAGTTGGATTCTAAATTAGGTGGGTTTAGTTGTTTAGTTATGAGATGTGGAGGGAAAGAGGATAAATCACATATTAGGATGGTGTGTATTGACCGAATAATCAAGAAAATTTGATCCTTTAAATTCAATAAATGACACGTGTTCAGTATCAGATGGGGTATTGGACAAACTAGATGAAAGGGGCACCGGAGGTGAGTCGAGTCCCCCAATTCCTATAGAAAAATGGTTCACAAATAGCACTCATGCATCTTTTAGGCTTTACCCTACCAAAAATACTTAAAATCTATTTTTATATAATTCAAAGATATTTCTCAAACTAACTAATGATTATTTGAAATTTAAAATAGTCATATGACATATTATGATTCTTCCCATATATTACTTAATTTAAAAATTAAATTCACTTATTTCATAAACCCAAATCCAATCCTAATAATCTGACCCTTCAAAGAAACTTTGATTTTTGCCCATGGAGGTTATCTTCACTGACTCTTTCTTGTCGTTGCTCTATCCGAACTTATGTCTTTGCGTCACCTTTGCATATTCAATTTTTATGCAAGAGTTATCTGCAACTGAATTACTGTTATTCTAATCTGAAATTTCTATGATATTGTGATGGATTTATACACTTAAAACTATCAAAGGACTTGAAACGAAAATTGTTTAAATCCATCGCAATATCATAGAAATTTCAGATCAGAATAACATTAATTCAGTTGCAGATTACTCCTGCATAAAAATTGAATATGCCAAGGTGATGCAAAGACATAAGCTCGGATGGAGCAGCGGCAAGAAAGAGCCAGCGAAGATAGCCTCCATGGGTAAAAATCATAATTTCTTTAACGGGTCAGATTATTAGGGTTAGATTTGGGTTTAAGAAATGAGAGGATTCAATTTTTTTATTAAGTAATATATGTGGCGAGTCATGATATGTCACATGGCTATTTTAAATTGTAAATAATCATTAGTTACTTTGAAGGGTATTCTTGAACTAAGATAAAACATGTTAGGGATATTTTTAGACCAAAAGATGGATGAAGGATATTTATGAAACATTTTTCATAGGATAAAGGTATTTTTAGCCCTTTCCGTTGTTTAAATAGACGTTTAAACAATTGAACTACAACATAACTCAAGTTAGTGTTATGGTGCAGTCGAGCGAAAGATTTCTCTGCTTATGGTCAAGTGGCTTTCAGCCCCTCAAATCTTCCTTGAGTTATAGATCACTGGGACATCTACCACTTGGATACTGCCTTATTAATCATCTGTAAAGCTAGATTGAATTTTTTAAGCCATTTTCATTTCCATACACCAATACCACTTAAATGGCGATTCCAACCCTCAAGAAGCCTTACTATACTTTTTTAATGAGAAACGCCATGAACTTGACCGAGAGGGTGATTGTTGTTCGGTAAGTTCTGCCCAGAATAAATTGTCCGTGCGCTTCGTCAAGTAAAAGAGATGATCTTAGGCTGAATAGATCGTCGGCTCCGAAGACCTGCAATCGTGACTTTAGTATTGATGGTTCACTTTGTTGCGGAGGGTAATATTTGTGACACTTCGAATGGAGTGGTTCGTACGCCTCTCCCCCTCGCCAAGCCTGAAGAAAGGAGACATGATAAAAAAATTCTATATATACATCTACCCCTCAAAGTTTTAAAAAAGTTTAAACGTCTATTACATAAATAACTTAATCAATTAAAATATGTGACATTCTTTAATCACATGCATTAGCCTCTATAAGCCATAAAATCTCAGGCATATTCCAATTGATATTGATGTGTATAATTAGAGGAGACATATTCTAATTGATTAACTTATCTCGTAATGAACGCTTGAAAACATGTGCAGACACTTTTCAAAAAATATAAGATGAAAGTGTCTGATAAAAATATTTTATCATGTGTTTAGACTTTAGATGCTCAACTGAAACATAATATAATTCGAGTATCTAAATGAAATTTATTTATAAATTTAAGGATTATTAATTTATTTAACCATCCATTTTTGAATTTTGGAGGATAAGTATTTCATGTGCAAACAAGTTATATTGTATCATAACATAGTGATTGCAATACGAAAATTAAATAATAATAATATATTTATTAAATATTATATAAACTAAACTAAAAGAATAATAATTTTGAAATATATTATAAACAAAAAATGTAGAGAAACAAGCGAAGAAAACATTCTTATTCTTTCAAGTATGTTCAAGATTTAAGTATATATAATATGACTTTCTATCTTTTATTTATAAGATAACAAAAAGGTAGATTAAAAGAAGGATTTGATATTATGAAGAGAATCATGGGGAGATTATGGAGGTGTAAGAGTTATAATCATAATGGTGAATTTTAGTAGTGGTGCATTATCTACATTATGGTGAAGAGTAGTGGACATCCATATTAACTATAATATTTCATAACACTTTCCTTGGAGTAATAGTGTGTATTGACAGGACTTGAATAAGTATCAATAATTGATTGTCTTGTAGAATATGATAATATGACAATATCCTCACATGTAAATAGATAATTTTTATGTGATCAAATGTTATGTAGATCAAATAATCTTCATCCATTTGCAAAATCAACAATCTCTTGACAATATTGGTTAAAAATAATAAATACATACCAATATTTAAATTCACTCAAATATCTCCACATAAAAATAAAATTATATCTCGCCTACGCATTAATAAATATTATCCCATGCATAATAATAGCAGTATACATAAGTGCAACAATTATACTAAGGCATAATACTTTTTAACCATTTTTATTAGATCGAAATTGATCTTTCTTTATGTTAAGCGATTTCACAATCATTGGGGTATTCATTGGAATCACTTTAAACCTTTTAAATCCTTTAAGAATATTTTCCATATAACCTTCACTGTATAGATATACATGATAACCATTCATTATACGTATTCAAGTTTTCATATATTGTCAGACTAAAAAAAACTTATTGCATCCATCACAGAAGAACATATTTTCATACAATAATGCTAGAAATTTTGTGAAAAATCTTAATGTCATAAGGCATTACGTCAGTGCACACGTGTACGCGATCGTACAAGTAATATGGTGATCATGGATAATCAGGTTTTAAATCATACAGGAACTTACTACACAAATTAACCATTGTTATTACTACTTTCAATATGTTTATAACTAATCATCAACAATAGAACAATTGGAGGTTTTAACAACAATGAGAAATAAATTGCAAGGTTACGAACACTTCTAAAAAATATGTTGAGTCTACACTTTCGCTATTTTGCAAATATTTATCGAGTTATTAATTCACAGGGTTGATATTATGACTACGATCCCTTTGAACCTCTAGTCACCTATTTGTGTTCATCTCACACCTGTATTTTTATGATCATGATAGTAACACAAATGACTTTGTAACTCCCATTTTGAACCAAGTAGGTCGTACTAGGTATATCGTTATCCTAGATGCAAATCTACTCCTTAGGGTTCAGATCATACTCTATTTGACCTTTGTTCTATCTTAACTTTTTCCTTCCGAGTTTAATTCGAGAATATAAATGTATTCTACTGGCCGAGAATCAATAAAATAGTAAAAGCAAGAGCAAATAAATAACTCTTATGATAAATATGCAAAAACACTCAAATTTACGACAACAACATTCATACTATGACCATAACCTCAGAACTAGGGTGTTTAGCCACACATAGTTGGATTGCACATATGCTTGTTCATAACCAATCAAGAAAAGATAAGAGAATGAAGAAATAAGAGTTAATCATATGTAGTAATGATATCCTCGGCACTCTTTTGCGTTAAAACCTTTGTATCGTTCTAAAACTGACTAAGGGTCCTACTTATGGAGTTTGGAAAAGACCTAAAAAGCCCACCCAAAATAAGGTTGGACTTAGAGCCCGTTTGGATTGACCTATTTTAAGTGCTTTTAAGCCAAAATAGCTTTTAAGCACATTTGAAGTGTTTGGATAAAATAAAAAAAATGCTTTTAAGCATTTTTTTAAAGCTAAAAAAGCAAAAATAAGCCAAAAGCCAAAAGCTACAAATCCTAGCTTTTGCTTTTCGCTTATAAGTCAAAAAATAAAAGTTAATCCAAACACCACTTAGAAAAAATTCATGCCCAAAGCCCCCATTTCACCTTGCGAGGATCGACCTCACGTTGAGCTTCACTCTGGGAGGTCATCTTCTACTTCCAACACAGAATATTTTCCAGATTTTAGCTTCTTTCTCACCCCTCGGTAGCTCCAACACAAGCTTCCAGCTGTGTTTTCGGACTTAGCTAATTTTTCATTGGTTCTTATGCCTACCTCGCCCAGTGATCTCCATAGAGAGCCATTGCCTCTACCTAGCCCTTGCTCCGCGAGGTCCTATGCAATTCATCTTCCTTCATTTTTCTTGGACATTTCACCTATAACTCAACAATATCAATTAGTTTCATATTGCAAGAATGAGTAATAGTTAGGTGTATTTAGCATATTTTGACAACTCTCATTTAACAAGTACATCATTAAAAATCAACACAGTGGCACTTCCTTCAAAACAACGAAGCCTATAGAATCAACTCAAAAGCACAATTTAGGGCAAAAATGATCACATCACTAAGCAAAAACATCAAATAGTTCACTATTTTCTCACCATTTATATGACCTCATTGATTTGTTGTGCCTCTATCTGCATAGCTCATAAAGCGTATGGACTCTGGATTAGCTCCACACATGTCAGTCGTATGATCACCTCCACAGACCTCATAGAACAATGACGCTTGTTGAATTTTTAAGCTTGAGCTTGCAATTGCACTTGCCCCATAAACAGATTGCTCAGCTTAGTAAAATTATTGTTCATTATGGTGATCCGTGCTTGCAGACTAGTTATCTCATTAACTTTTAGAATCCATGCAGTCTTCTTTATAGCACTTCTATTGGATTCACCGGCCCGAGTCTTCTTTATAATACTTCTAGTGCATTCAACGATCCACTATGGATTGCTTGCTGCTAACATGTTCAACAAAATCGCTAATTCATTATAAGTTTTCTTCAGTGCTTATCCATCTTATTTGAATCAAGAAATAATTTAGAGTGAATATCTAAAATCTCAATGAAAGTGTGTGCTAAAACTTCTTGAAACTGACGGTGATGAAGACAACTTAGCGATAACATTTTAAAACGATCTCATGATTGTGGTAAGCTTTCTCATTCTTTTTAGCTAAACCCTAAATCTCACTTCTTAACTTGGTCGTCTTCCTAGGTGGAAAGAACATTGCGATGAATTTCTGGGCTAAATTAGCCCACGAGGTGATAAAATTTGGAGGCTTTGCTTTTAACCACCTCTTGGCTTCACCTAATAACGAGAATGGAAATAATGTGATCCTCACATAGTCTGATGAGACTCCTGTTGTATGTAGGTGTAAGCAATCTCCAAGAAGTTTTGAAGATGCACATGTGGGTCCTTATGTGGTAGACTTGTAAATTGTCTGCTTGAGTGCAATAAATTCACCATATTTTGCTTCAGGTCCCATCTTCTAGTGATTGTCGATTTGAGAATATTGGAGGTTACATTACCGGTGAGTGGGATTGCCACTTTGCAAACTGCAACTGGGGCTGGTGGTGATTTTCCAGCTTTACATTTGCCATTACTGTTGGCGACTGATTTCTCCGTGTCTACAATAAAGCTTTCTACCTTAACTTTTTGTGGAAGAACTTTTTGGATACTGACAGGATGGTGTTAGGCTATCTTCAATTTAGGAATGGTCTAATTTGTTGTCAGCACTTTGCATAAACATGTAACATACAATAATAATCTAAGATCAAATTGTTAACACTTATGAAAATAATAGAAAAATCCGAACTTGTCAATACTTTAAGTCCTAGGCAATGATGCAAAAAACTTATTAGGGTCGGCCAATGGCTCTCATAAAAGCATATATGGTCACAAGTTATAAAGTGATTGTGAAATAGTCGAGTTTGTCGATCCCACCGGAACTTAGTTGCACATAAGCTAGTAAGATATTATTATGATTGTGAAAATAAGTGTTATCCAATTTGAGAGTGAAATGATTGTTTAACTATAGATTCTATTAATGCGATTAACGCAATTGCGAGTAAGATTTAGGAGTTTCTCACAGAGTTATTAAGACCTAGGGTTATGTCTCTTGCATAATTCTATTATATTTTATATATATTCAATAAGCAAATGATTAAGACATCTACCAAATTGTTGAATCACAGGGTAAGTAGTATGGGCATGGTCTCTTGCTCCTCTAACCGTCTACCCGAATTAGCATTCTAACTACATTGTTGAGCGGGGATAGTCAAACAAATCTTAATGAAATAAGTTGTCATTCTGTATTTGATCCAACTAGGGCAATCTAAATACATCTCCGTCCTAGCCGTAAATCCTTCCGTAGCCGCATCCTACTCCTCTTAACACACATTCTATTTATAGTCTTCGTCCCTCGAGTTTTCTCTAAAAGTTATCCATTTATCCTATTGGTGAAGAAATAGAATAGTAATCACAAGGTTAAGAGAACAATACATAATGGTAGATTCTGCAAAAGTAAATTATATATAAATTACGATATTCAGACTATGGCCACAACCCCTAGATGGAGGGCTTTTAGCCATTCATAATTTGATTACAAAGCAATATAAAATATAAACAATAAATTATATTAAGTAAAAAAGTATAAGAAATAACCCTAAGAGTTTTGATGAAACTCTATGCTCCTCTAATCTTTCTTTGCCAAAATCTAATATAAAAATGATCTAGTGGGGTATTTATAATATTTAAAAACACCTAAGAGACCCCTCCAAGTCTGACTAGGTAAAGGAGAAATATTCCCCTTGCTACCACTAGCTCATGGCACGTGCTGTCTTCACACGCCCTAGAGCTCGCGCCGTGAGCTCCCTTTGCTCGCCCTATGAGTCTTCTCTGTAGGGTATAAACGATTTCCCTTTGCTCACCTTAAGAGTCTTCTCTGCAGGGTATAAACTTTTGAGGGATGTATTTTTTACCCACCCTTCACTTTGAAACTCACTCCGTGACCCTTTGGCCTTGCCTTGTACTTTTCTTTACAAAAGTTGGCTATTTATGCTCCACTTTTAGCTCCTTTCACCTAAATCGCACAAAACACCTCTCATAAGTGATAAATAATGAAATTGGACTTCAACGTCTTGGGATCCTACTTAGAGCTGGCTTTCACTCCGCCTTCACTTTATATAAGGAACATCGACTTGCACTTGCAATATCAAATTTGACTTTCCAAAATCCTTGGTCCCGACTTATACTTACACATGCCACTAATAAGAATAAGACACTCAACTCCCTGAAACATTTGCAATTGAGAGAGTCATCATATCAATTAGCTTTAGAAAAAATGTCTGCTCGCAGGAGAAGATTACCCAATGAGCTTGTTGACAACGAAATGCATTGTCAATTAAAAGGTGCAAAACGCAATGGACTCCATTTTTTTGGTACTAATACTTGAGAGCCCGCAGGAGAAAATTACCCAATGAGCTTGTTGACAACGAAATGCATTGTCAATTAAAAAGTGCAAAATGCAATGGACTCCATTTTTTTGATACTAATACTTGAGAGCCCGCAGGAGAGGATTACCCAATGAGCTTATTGACAACGAAATGCATTGTCAATTAAAAGGTGCAAAATGTAATGGACTCCATTTTTTTGGTACTAATACTTGAGAGTTAAGAATTAACATTTTTATTTTTACTACGCTTGGTATAGGATTTACATATAGGGAGAAATAATTTTCTAGCTTTTTGTAAAAAATATTATGATTTTTTTTACAAGAGTCGTTATTTTTATCAAATTTGAAAAAATCATTTTCTTTTATTTAAATTGTAAGAAGACAAGAATACGGTGAATCATAATATGCCACGTGACTATTTTAAATTTCAAAAATAGATTGTAGGCATTTTTAGACCAAAAAGTGTATGAGGTATATTTGTGAGCCATTTTTCATAAAATTGAAATATTTTTGACCATTTTCCATTGAAAAACAAAATAAAAACCGTAGAACAAATGGAGTTGCAAAAATTGAGAAAAGTCCTTGGATACATTTTTTTTGAAGTAGTACTAATAATAATACTTAAAGATCATTTGGTACGCGGGATGAGATAAATAGGGATATTTCAATTTCGTAAAGCTATTTTATCTCGCGTTCTATATGAGATAATAATCTTATCATTTAATATAAATATTGGGATAAAATAATCTTGAGATTAGCTAATACCTCACACCAAACTAGCTTTTGGCCATACATTCTGATTCCCAAACATTTTTGGCAAGTCATTTTTGGCAAGTCATTTTTGGATGAAGTTTCACCATGTGTTTGGTTATAGTTTTTGAAAAAAGTATTTGAATTTTTTAAGAAATATGATTTGTACCCTCAAGTTCTAAAAACTATTAAAAATATTCATAACTTTGTATTATCATTTTATAATGAACATCTTCCATGATAAAAATTAAACTCATAGATTAGAAGCTCCAACTTGCGTATAAACAATTTCTCAGATCAATGTAGGAGCTACTGAAGTTTTCTTTACTCACAAAGGAGCATCTAATTTTTCTATTTACATTACTTTTAACAGGTGCTATGCAATAATATCATTATATATTTGAGAGTCAAATAATAATGTTTATTAATATGGTTGATTGACAGATAGATATTAGTTGGGACTAATAATTGGTGGGGTGTTTTTGTAAAATATAAAAATTTGAAGTAAAGTTTAAATTTTTAAAATTTTTTAAAAAATAGAATTTGATCCAAAAATTATTTTTTTCTAGTTTTTGGGAACTTGGGTTTTTTGCCAATATTTTTGCCAAAAATTGACAAATTGTATGACCAAATAATTTTTGCCAAGATTTTTTCAAAAAATACCTTGCACAATTTTTATGGCCAAACGGGTAACAAATATCCAAAAATTATTATCCTTATTCCAAGTACCAAACAGAATTAAGTGAACCCTACTAGAAGTGAAGTGGGAGCATCAATTAGCTATAAAGAGTGTTCTACTCGTACACAAAGCCCTGAATCCCTATTTTCCAATGAGTGATTCGGTATTAATCACTCTTCTTCTTCTTCCCAATGATATCATCAGAGAGATCCTCTTAACAGCTTGTTTGGATGGTGGTTAGTCATGGTATATTCATGCAGGTTTCAGAATCATGGCATCAACTAATCTCTACCCCTCATTTTGTAAACACTCATCTCAAGTTAACTGCTAATGACAACAGCCACCATAGAGTTCTATTCGGAGGCCTCCATAAAAATTTCAAGTCTTGTTCACTCCCTCCCTTGTTTTACAAAAGACAAGACATTGAGCTATTTGATGTGGATTCTCCTGTGGAATACCCTACTATTCATACTTCCATTGTGGGTTCTGCCAATGGATTGATTTGTATGTTGAATAAGAAAAAGGAGACATTAATTCTATGGAACCCACTATTAGCAAGTCAAAGTCAAAGGAATTACCTAAATTACAAGTAGTTACGGGTTGCTCTATACCAGATATGGTTTTGGATACGATGAGTCACATGACTATTATAAAGTAGTAGTAGTTATTCATTACGTTTCTGTTGATGGTAATTCTTACTATGGTATTCCGTTCAACTTTTCCAATCTGAGGACTGTCGTCAACATATACAGTTTGAGGACTGATTCTTGGACAACAGTTGGCCACGAGCTTCAGCGCGTCTTTCTGGTAAATTCTTCGGGTAAATTTATTAATGGGAAGCTTTATTGGGCTTCATCTACAGGTGTTGATAATTACAATCTGTGCAACATCATTTACTTTGATTTAGCACACGAGACATGGGGAAGCTTGGAGCTTCCCTTTTGTGGTAAATTCGATTCTCATTTTAAACTGGGAGTTGTGGGAAGTGATCTTTCTCTACTTTATACTTGTCGTATAGGTACTACGACTTCTGATGTGTGGGTTATGAAGGATTGTGGATTTAATGTATCTTGGACAAAATTGTTCACCATCAAATATCCTCACATCAAATATCCTCAAAATGTTGGCATATATATGTGTTCTCCACCCTTTTACACATTCTCTATACATTTTCGCGAGTCAAATAAGGGTGAAATTGTACTTTTGCTTCCCTCGCTTATCATGATACATGGTTCAACCAGAAAACTAGAGTGCACTGACGTTAAGCAATGGCTTGCTGCAGAAATCTATATAGAAAGCCTTGTTGATCCCCTATTGATAGCTGATCGAGGATATCATATGGAATGGGTTGCTGCAGAAATTTATGTAGAAAGCCTTGTTGATCCCCTATTGATAGCTGATCGGGGACCTCGTAACCATGACACCTCACAATCATTTAGCTGATAATTTGTGAGAGTTCTGCTTAGTATGCTCTTTTTGAACTTCTTTATTTAGTCAAATATAGGATAAGACATTGAATATGCTTTTTTTCCTGATAAAGTGACAAACATTGAACATAGTTTTATCATAGTTTATGAAACGAAATGTTGTTAGGTGGTGATATATTGTTTTTCAATATGTTGTCTTGACCAGTGTTCAAGGAAACAAAGTTGCAATAATCATGAGAGAGAGTGAAACTACAATATCAGAGGGGAGTCTAGGAAAGAAATAGACTTGGATTGAGTCCTTGTTTAGATTTGGAGACTAAGTATAATATCTTGCATTTCCACAGTTAAACATTTCATCGAAAATAGCACTCAGTGTGGATTCTTTGGAAATTCAAAGGGGATACGACCCTCTATCTTTGCTCATTTTTTCTTTTTTTGGAATAGTGACCGTCAATAGACTCGTAGAAGATGGTGCGATGAATAGGGGATTTGAGATTGGCATGAAAGAAGAGTTGATATGGTCATATTCCATCTATTGTTCACTAATGATACTACCATAGGTTAGACAACTTTAACACATATTGAATAATAGGTTGGCTTAAAACTATGTGAGGGTTATGTACAAATATATACACAGCTTAGACTATGAGAGGTCCAACACATCCATACATGGCGTGACTGTGTTGGTGTAGGTGGTTACTATTGAAAACATATTTGAAATTGATGGGCTAAATGGTTGGAAGAGATATTTAGCACAGTTACTAGTTTACTCTGCACGTCAAGGCTTAGACAGATGAGAAGAGGTTGGTTAGTTTTCTAAATAGATTTGAACCTAGATCTCCCATAGTTTTCATCCCACTTTGTTAAATTTCCCAAGTCCTTTGTTTTTGTATGTTGTAATTTCTATGAGCAGCTTTCAGAAGGGTTACTCTATGTACTGGCTGAATTGCTGGTAATGGTTTAGGACATGCTTTCATAAGGATGTGATGTGATGATCTACGTTCAAGTATGACGAGTTCTGTTTTCATTTTCTTTTTCGGATGTGGAAGAGTTTCGTTATTTTGTACCTTTGGTGTAAAAGGAGAATCTTCTTTTATAGATAGTTGAGCTAATTTGACAGTGACACTGGTTGAGCCATAAACCCAACAATGCATACTCTTGAAAACATTTTGGTGAATTATTCCTGATATACTTTTCTTTTCATCAAGTTTGCTTTAATCCAAAGGCATCCAGAGGATATAATTATTATTGATGGTATACTTTTGACTTATACCCAAGAAAAAAAGAACAGAACTGATATGTATATATGGAAACTGTGGGGAGTTAGAGTTGCAGTAGGTCTGAAGTTTCAACATAGTGCTGCTTAGATGTCATTTCTAATCAGTTGATTGAAACATCCTTTTACATTGAGAAATGATTTGCTCGCGTCTATGCTGTTCTTATCCTATACACTGTTTTTACTAGTCATGAGTGAAAATTTTGTCAGATGCAACCTTAACTTGTTTTGTATATTGAATTTCAGGAAGTGGAAGCTAATGTTGAAAACTAATCCGTACTTGCTGACTGCATGGATCGGAATGATGAAGCCGTGACATTTCTGTTTTTAGATACATTACTGGTCTTTCTTGCCTGCCGAAGTTGAACAATGATCTGTTTTGCTTTCTCCATGGTATCTGTTATTTTTAGTATCAGAACTGTAGTTCTATCTTGTTACCAGATTTTCAATCCTCTGCTATAAATCAGAATCCTGATAACAATCGTGTTAAGCACTTGGTTTGGTATAGACCTTCTATTTTTGTGTATAATTACATATTGGAATGTCTCTAGAATGTGAAGAGAACCTAATATTGTTGAGTATCGAATGGAACAGGTCCAAATTAAACAAAATGGATATCACGGATTCATATAACTGATTCCGACTTGTACACAGAATGTTAGAGGAAACATGTGAACTCAAAACTTACAAATAGTATATTAGATTATTGTGAAATGATGAGAGGCTTCCTTGTGGTGAAAGAGTATTAACTCTTCCAGTAAACTAAGCAATTTAATATTTGACCTAAATTACAGAAAATATAATTAGATTCATTCGTATGTTCAGCAACTGCAAACAAGCTAATAAATATGAATGAGAATTGCCAAGAGTATTATGATGCCTCGAACAAAAGTTGCTTGTCTTATTTCCGGACATCATACCTTGGATAGTTGGTGAACTAATCTAAATATCTTCTTTTATTTATATAGTTGGGCTGATTTTATTGTGGCAGTGCTGAAGCCATACATTTGGTGAATATTCATGATAGACTTTTCACGAACAGAATCGTGTTTGTATATATTGAAATGCTCCAGATCTAATTATTGATATTTGCAACTTTTAAGAGTATGTTGCATGCTTACATTAGATCAAGAGTTTGATACAAGGTTTTTTCTTTTGTCTAATCTGAGATATCAAATGTTTCTAGATTGAGGATTGATATAACCAAAGCTAAATGGATATCGATGATTCATATAGCTAGTCTTGACTAATTTGTATACGTTAGAGAAAACTTGTGTACTCAAGACTGTAATTAGATTTTCAAGAAATGAGCGAAGGTTTCCTTGTGGCTTCTTCTCCTGCTTTTCCAGTAAACTAAGCAACTGAACATTGAAAATAATAATATCTCAGAACATTGAAAACCCCACTATTTATACTTGAATTGTGGATTCTGTCAATGTATTGATTTGTCTGTACAGTAAGATCGAGGAGCTTATTCTATGGAACCACACACTTAAGAAGTCCAAGTAATTGCCTACATTTGGAGCTCAATTGAGGAGGGATTGCTCTTACTATTGCAAATATGGTTTTGGATAGGATGAGCCACATGACGAGTATAAAGTGGTAGTTATTCAGTAGATTTCTGAGGATGGTGGTCCGTATGATACCATAGTAACATTTAAGCAACAAATATATCTAAACGGTATATACATCTCTCCCTCTTTAATTGATTCTCTTGCAGTAGCTTGATTAATACTAGTACTATATTTCGATCTGCTTTCTAAATTTACGATCATCTGCTATAAACCTGAATCTTTACTACTAACATGTGTCCATTCCTCTTTGTGCCAACAGGATTTTACCAAATCCAAAAAAACTAAAATCAAATATCAAGAGGAATACACAATTCATGTAATTTGATTGTCAACGATATATTGGGTTTGCATCAATGGCGTCTAGCGAACGAGAGTCCTTTTAAGAAAACATATTGTTTGGTGGGTGACCCTAGAATATTCACTCACTGCCTGGTAGTCTTCCTCACTTCAATTCTGCAATTGAACTCCTTCCCGATATCCACTCACCACTGTCTTCTCTTCAGAAAAACATCCTGCCTCTTTTCCTCAATTGACGATGTTTTCGTTTCTTTGTTTCTGGGATTGGCTTCTTTAGACTATTCTATTCATATTTCTCACATAGTATGCTTTTATTTTCACTCCAATTTCTTTTGCTGCAACTACAACCAATGATTCCATAATCCCCAATGAAATCATAACTGAGATCCTCTTAAGGCTTCCTCCCAAGTCTCTCTTGAAAATTATGTGCGTTTCGAAATCATGGCATCAACTAATCTCTAGCCCTCATTTTGTGAATACCCATCTCAAATTAAACAAAGGATGCAGCCATCATAGATTTCTATTTCCGGGCATCGATGGAAATTTCAAGTTGTGTTCCTTCACTCCCTTGTTTAACAAAGAACAAGTCATTGAGCTATTTCACTCAGATTCTCCTGTCGAAAACATTGATCAAGGCATTTATATTGTGGGTTCTGCCAATTGACTTATTTGTCTGTTCAATCACGCATCGGAACACCACCATTATTAAGGCTAAGAAATTACTTTATTCGACGTGGGGTTCCTCTTTTTACCCCAGATATGATTTTGGATATGATGAGTCACATGACGATTATAAAGCTGTATTTATTGATTATTCTGGTAATTCTTACTCTAATGATGTGTCCAACATGCCCACTCTGAGGACTGCGGTTCACATTTATAGTTTGATGACTAGACATGGGGAAGGTTGAAGCTACCCATTTGTGGAGAAGACTATTCTAATTTCAAACTGGGAGTTGTGGGAAATTACCTTTCTCTGCTTTATACTTGTCATCTAGGTCCTGCTACTACTTCTGATGTGTGGATATTGAAGGATTCCGGAGTAAATGTATCTTGGGCAAAATTGTTCACCATCAAATATCCTCAATAAAGCTGTAGAAGAGTTGGTACGTTTAAAGAGTTGGTACGTTTAAAGCGAATTGGTGCCCCCACTGTAATGAATTGCGCTGGTTCCTTCGTGGCTCACAGAAGTTGATCTAGATTCAGCAGAAGTGTTCATTCCATCTATTTCCATGATATTCTCAATCTCTTTCACCACCTCAGCCATTGTTGGCCTAAGAGCTCTTGTTTCTTCGAGGCACGTGAAAGCTATATCCACAAACTTCCTGAAGCTAATAGGTGTCATGTTTGAGGGATTAGCAGGATCAACAAAACTACCAATGTCGTACGTGTCTTTAGACTTGTCTATCGCTGCTTCAATTCCTTCACAATATATTTTCCTCTCACAATAGGACTGACTCCTCGCTGTTATATGCTCCAGCAGCAGAACTCCGAAGCTATAGACATCACTCTTCTCAGTCAACTGTTGTGTTGTGTAGTACTCTTGATCCATGTAGCGCTAAGTCAATAAATGTACAAAGCAGCTCGTATTGATTAAATGTTCCGTTACAAATTCTTCAACAATGTTGAGATCAAGTGTTCAGGTTTCAAGCTTCCTAAATTTTCTACTCTATACAAAAATCACAAATCAACTGAACTTACCATTGTTCCTTTAACCTGAGTGCAGACGTAACCCTTATCTGGCTCACTCGTCGTCTTGGAGAGACCAAAATCAGCAACTTTGGCATTCAAGTGCTCATCCAGCAAGATATTATTCGATTTGATATCTCGGTGGATGATAGGAGGATCAACATGATCATGATGATATTGAAAACCTCTGGCTGCTCCAAGGGCTATCGATGAAACAAACCCGAATTCTCAACACCAATACTAAAGTATTATATAATCACTGATAGCCAAGTTGCAACGACGACACTTAAGCTATTGAATTACAATGGAAAATACTGAAATTACAAGTAACTAAAGATAAGAGATAAAAATGGAAATGAGAAGTTTAGACCCTAGAAAGAAGATGAGAGGAACTGACAGTTTTTTCACAATACACATGCCCTGTATTTCCTCTTGGATCCATATATAATTACTTGACGTTCTATTCGGTTGTTTAATCCTTGGGCTTCTTCTAAATTTAGACCGTGGCCCAATAGTACCAGTTGGATCAGCCTCGTTCAACAATTCTGGCCCATAAGTTCTTCCCGAGTTAGCCTGATTCACAACATCCGAAGTCTCCTCTTCCAGTCTAACTTTATCCCAGACTTGTAAAGTAAACTAGCCCTCAATAGCTTCATTGCTCCTTCCCGGCAGAGGTTTGTAAAGTAAATCAAAGTTGATTAAGTCATAAGATTTCTAGATGTTAAGTTGAATGTAAACGTTGAGGAAAAGCTATGAAGCTTTAAAATCAAGAGTTAATTGATGAAATAATTAAGCAATAGTAGTACTCTAGATGTCAAGTTGAACATGGGCATTGAGGAAAAGCATCGAAACTTCAGGTGGCTGAGATTATTCTTAAATCAATTCATTCTATAGTTGCTGCTATAAAATGTTTACTATATGGTGGTTTTCGACCATTTAAAACAAAAGAGGCTAAATAATAAATGCCAAAAAACAGATTTGTTAAGGTAACGATGAGTACGAAAAATAATAGTATTAAAGACAGAAGGGCAATGGGGCAAATATATCCCTCAATTTTGCGATTTGAGCAAATATATCCTCCGTTGAAAAAGTGGAGCAAATATGTCCATGTCGTCTATAGAATGGTGCAAATATACCTTTTTTTAAAAACTAATATAGCTATATTTTTTTAATTAACTAATGTTTATCTTATTTTTTTAAATTAAAAAAAGACAAATAGATTTATTTTTAACTAGTCTGTTTATTCTTTAACTGACCTGACCCATTCGACCCAAACAAAAATAATAACCCACAGATTTTTAATTTAGGAAACACTCGATGAAAATTAAAATACTCGTAATCCTGACTATGCAATACCTGCATAATCATCTGTACTTTTTCTATGGAAATATATTTTAGATCAATTAGATGAAATTTTATTTTAGGTATATCTGCACTATTTCATAGACAACAAAGGTATATTTGCTTTACTTTTCTATGGAGGGTATATCTGCTCTAAATCACAAAATTGAGGTGTATATTTGCTCTACTTTTTTAATGAAGGATATATCTGCTCTAAATCAAAAAGTTAAGATGTATATTTGCCCCCTTTCCCAAGAAAGAATACGGAGCTTAACAGATAACAAAATCATTGGAACTCATTTTTTCTATATATAGTATAGGAAGAAACAATCAATCCAACATATAGATAGTTATTAATATGTTCTGACATATGTTATTAACAAATACAATATAACATACATTTAGATTAGAGATAAGATACAGAAACACATGAAATTATCAATTACACACTTAAATTATGCGAGGGCATCGTATAAATTATGGTGGGCACATCCCTGCACCATTAAATATATGAATCAGAGTCCTTTTAAGAAAACATACTATTTGGTCGATGACCGTAGAATATTCACTGGCCGGTAGTAGTATTTTAAAAGGCGGGGGCGTAAGGCGAGACATTTTACGTAGCATGGGGCGAGGCGTAAGTTTCGAGACACGGGACGTAAGTCCCATGGATCTACGGGGCGTATATCTCATGTACTATGATTTTATAATTTTATTACTGACAAAATATGTAAAAGTAATAATTTTTCAATAGTTCTGCAAATAAATTTAAATAAATCACACTTCATGGATGATCATTAGCCGATTCCTCCATCCTTTACATAGCCTCCCAGGCCAGATACCAATTGGAACCTTCCCGGTTCCAATTTCCCTTGCTTGTTTGTCCTACCCGGAGTCCAATGACATCCTTCACCTTGTTGAGATACCAATTGGACTCAACCCATACAAGCAAGTAACGAAACCGCACGAAAAGGAATAAAAGAAGAGAAGTGTTTCCTAGAATGCTTCATAGCTTCCCTAGGATTAGATGTGGACGTCAACACACCGATCCGCGGGACTCTATTCAAAAATTTTCTCTTGTACTGGGAGACCGGTAACCTGGGCTCTGATACCATTTGTCACGACCCAACTACCGGGCCGTGCGGGCATCTACTCTAATCCACCTAGATAGGAGAACCCTTACCACCCGAACCAACCGGTAATGTGGAAAAGAAATAAATCATGAAATAAAATCTCTTTTTATACATGGAACTTCCTTTACAAAATTTCAGGAAATAAACGACTTACAAAACTTGCGGAAAATCATTTACAATATGAGACAGCCCTCCCTAGAACCTAGTCTAATCCGGTACAAGAGCTTCTACAAGATGAGCTTATAACATAAGATGGACACAACTCCCACCATAGAAGAAAGTAGGAGCTGCTGGAAGATCACCGCGATCCTGAACCTGTGAACATCATCAACCCTGCAACCAGACTATACCCAAAAAGGTATAGCAAGAGTAGAATTAGTACAAACACACGTACTGGTAGGCATCATCGGCTGACCCAAATTCACTCCTACCATCATATAAAAATCAAGATAAAATGCACAAGGAAATGCTTCACTCCTTTCAACATCATTTTTATCAATCCCCCTTTTCGGAACCGACCATCCTAACCTTTAGACTTACCAAGTCACCTTGCCACCTAAACTTCCCAAGTCACCTTGGCACCTAGACTTTCCAAGTCACCTCCTTGACTAGATATTCAGACTTAACCCGACTAACTGCCCAACCAAACCACTTATATCCGTAGTATTACTTACCAGTGTCCGGAGCTTTCACGTACCTCTAGGATGACTTTCCACCCTGGTTACAACAACCAATAACTACAACCCCGAATTTCAAGTCTTAATCCCAATTTACAAATCACATGGAATTCACCTAGCAACCATTGACACATTCAATGACAACAACAAGGTTATATCTAAATCCGTTTCTAATCCTGAAACCCAGACTCTCCAAGGATCCTCTAACCACACCTAAGTGTTCAATAGGCTACCCGATCTACGCCAAGACCCACCCTTAGATTATTAACACAAATAATTCCTGGCCGTCATTAGTACACTTAATGACAACAGTTTTGTGAACTTATAACCTCTTTTACATAGTCCGGACCCACCCGAATCCCCCTAACACATCTAGGTGTTAACATGGAAATCCCGGTCTACACCAAGAATTAAAATAATAACTTGGCCTACACCAAGACCAACCGATAACATAATATAACCCCCCGACATACACCAAGGTCAAAACCATAATATAATATAACAACCCGGCCTATACTAAGACCAAACTAACAATATAATAACCCGGCCTACACCAAGACAAAATGATAACATAATATAACCACCCGGCTTACACCAAGACCAAACCCACATTATAATATAACAACCCGGCCTATACCAAGACCAAACTCACAATATAATAATCCGACCTATACCAAGACCAAACTCACAATATAATAACCCGGCCTATACCAAGACCAAACTCCCAATAAAATAACCCGGCCTATACCAAGACCAAACTCACAATATAATAACCCGGCCTACACCAAGACCAAATATAATCAACATACTAACCCGGTCTACACTAAGACCAACTTAACCAAATATAACAGAACCAATAACAGTTAATGCAATACAACAATATCAATAACAGTTAATGCAGTACAACAATATCAATGCAATGATGCAATAAAATAACCCGTACCAGACGTGGTACCCGAGCCAACCGTTAGTATATCCCATACCAGGCGTGGTACCCAAGCCAACCGTTAGTATGTTTCGTATCAGGCGTGGTACCCGAGCCAACCATTAGTAATTTCCCGTACCAAGCGTGGTACCCGAGCCAACCGAATGTCAATTAATCCACAATCATATAATGAACAAACAACTTGTAAAACCAACAAGCAACACATCGTTCAATCCACAGACTGTAAAACAGGACCCTTAGACATTCTAAACAATTCCTCTAAGCAATGTAATTCATACAAACACTTAGATAGGAGTACAAAACATACAACATTCACAAGAATCGTGAGCCATCACCTACCCCATTCCGGGTACACTATGAACTGTCAAATCCTGTCCAAGGACTAACCCCGGTTCGCCCTTTTAAACATGCAGTTAATTACATTTATTCCTGACCCTCTTCCTAGGACCAAATACAACCTGGAAAAACCCTTCCCAGCCTTAGAACACAACCAAACAATTATCCTAATTATACCAATTAGTCTGGAACTTACGTTCCTTACACATTTGTTAATTACTAATCCTTTTCCGGTTCCCCTAACCTTTCAATATTCTAGTTTTCGCATTTCTATTAGCAAAATCACACAATTTAAGCAATGCCTAGAATATCACAACACCCTATTCCCATTCTACCATTTCCAAAGAAATCCAACAATTCAATAACTTCCTCCAGACTTCGTGCCCGAAGGCCTAACCATGGATTCTCCCTTTCATTCTATACAATAATAAGAAAAATAAAAGCGGTCAATCTACTCTTGGAAGAAACCTAGCCTACCTGGATGCCGAGCAACTATTTCATGCCCTTTCTGGCTCTGTGAAGGCGTTCCCTGATGATTCTGCAAGGGCTCAAATCCATGGTTTCACGTCCTTTTTACCGGAATTCCTCCTCCCCATGGATCCCAAGCCTTGGAGCAGCCTAAGAGGGTTTTTTGGAGTAAGCCTCGTCTTTTTTGGGGGCTGAATGGGAGAGAATAAAATTAAAAACCCATTTTCTGGGTTTTCTAATCCTGTCGCTCTGCTATAGAGGTCCACGTTCTACTATAGCGGTACTGTCATAGCGGAACCTACCGCTATAGCGGTGCTGACCGGCATTGACTTCCGCTATAGCGGTAATTTCTCCGCTATAGCGGAGGTTGCTACAATAGTGTGGGCGGTTGACACGGAACAGAAAGTCGTAAAGTCACCAAAAAGTGCCCATTTTACAACACACATATTTTCCCGACGTTCTGAAACAACCCCTTCACGTCAACCTCGATTCCGGGAGTTCTACTTACCAAAATTCGATCCCAAAAAGTCCACCGGACTCCTCTATGTCTTAGCTACAAGGAAAACTAGCTCAAACCAAGATATTTAACCCAATCCTTACCCATATTATCCTATACCAGACCTCGCTCCATAACCGGCCGAGACTAGCCTAGCCCATAATTTTCAACTCCCAAACTCGGAAGTTTTCTAACCCGAAACTTGGCACGAATGGTTTACTCGTAATGACGAACCTGGTCGTTACAGAACCACAGCCTTAGACTGCTGCTGAGCCTCATTACCTGTATGCCTGTGGGGGTACTCTCTCTTGAATTGACCCAAATCACCACAATAAAAACATCCGCGATCAAGAGTAGGCCTGCTAGTAGAAGTATAAGAAGCCCCCTGGCCTCTAGGAGCTGAAAACTGTTGACTGGCTCCCGGAAGACCACCTGTAGAAGCTGGCAGGGCTGATTGAATAGGACGAGAAGAATACTCATGCTAATTTTGACCCCTGGAGTATGAACCACTGAAGTTACCTTCATTTCGGGACTTCTTGGCTAACACCTTAGCCTGCCCAACCTGTCTGACCCCCTCTATTTTCTTCACATAATCGGTCACCTCATTAAAACTCTTCCCTGCTGAGGTCATATGCATAAACAACTCCTGCAACTCAGTATTCAGGCCCTTCACATATAAAAAAATCCTTTTCTTCTTCGTACCCACAAGTTGAGTAGCATAACGGGACAAGGAATGAAATTTGGCCTCATAGGTTTAAACTGACATGTTACCTTGCTCAAGAGCCAGAAACTCATCCTTTTTATGATCCCTCAAGGTACAGGGCACATACTTCTCCAAGAACAGAGCATGGAACTGCGCCCAAGTCATTGGAGGCAAAGCTGATGAATCACACACTACATGAGCTCTCCACTACTGTTTGGCATCACCCTGAAGCTGAAAAGTGACAAACTCTACCCCATGTTGCTGCACAATGCCCAACTTATGCAGCCTCTCATAGTAGTCTAGAATAAACTCAAAAGCATCCTCCTTCTCACTACCCTAAAACGTTGGGGGTTTTAGTTTCAAAAATTTAGTCAGCATCTTATGTTCATTTCCAGTCATAACAGGGCCTAACATCAGACAGAAAAAGTCATCAGTACCCGACCCCACATCCATCCTAGGAGATATTGCAACCATTGGGTGGGTGTTCAGAATCTGATTTGCTGTACCTATGGGAGTGGCTCCAGCACCTACCAACCCAGTCAGAAAAGTCCACACTTGCTGAAATGGCTCTGGCGATATAAGAGGAAGGCCTTCACCTCTAGCCGGTGCTGCCTCTTCATGTTTTGCACCCTCCTCAAGAACAACCTCAACTTCCTCCTCAATAGGATCCTGGGGTGGGGGAGGGGTCACCTCTCTTTGTTCAACAGCTGCCTGAGCTTCACCCTCAGCGGGTGCTGCTCTTCCTCATCCTGTACCTCTGCCCCTACCCCAGCCCGTTTCTCACATCTTGGCTGCTGGTTTCGCCATCAGAATGGACGCCCTCACTCCATTGCGGCTTGTGTAAGCCATCTGGGGACAAAGAGTGAAAGAGGTTAGATACCAATTTGTATCACCAGATGCCAATTGGAATCAAGTTATAGCACGAAGGAAGAAAGAAAAAATAGTTTTCTAAAGTCCTATAGCCTCTCGAAGAAAAGTACAGATGTCTCGATACCGTTCTGCAAGACTTTACTAGACCCATTTTGATACGACAAGATCAACAAACTTAGGGCTCTGATACCATCTTTGTTATGCCCCAAACCGCCGCGAGTGGCACCCATCCTCAAACCCCCAGACGGGCGAACTAATTACCAACCCAACACTTAGTAAATCTAATAGCTCAGAACCAATTGCATTAAAATAAACTATCAGTCACATCTAAACCAAAAGCTAATAATATCCTACGAAAAATATCCCTAGAAACTAAAATTCACAAATTATCTACCAATGCTAGAAGCGGGTATGCAACCCCAAAAATAGAGAGTTAAGTCTGAAACAGGTCGACTAATACTAAACTTGAAGAAAACCATGGTAGCCCAAAGGAAACAACTCACCCCTGGAATCTGAAATCGCAGGGTTTATATCTGAGGTCGAATAAGAGCCGCTGGAATACGTCATATACTCACAAAAGGAAAAGCAAGTGCAGAATCAGTACACAACCACAATGTACTGGTAGGATCATCAGCCAGCTCCAACAAACAATAAACTATAACCGAGTAAAGCATTACATACATGTAACAACAACCAGTAATATAATCCCAGACTCTCAGTCTACCTTCTAACTTATCAACCGTATGAAACAGGTGCAACAACCATTTAAACAATGAACCACAACAATAACACTTTACCTGTTTTACGTCACCCGGACAAACAAAGGATCCCTATTCCAACATTTAAGTGTTAACATGCAAATGCCCAGTCCATCCAAGAACCATCCCCATATTTAAGTATAGCTACCCGGCCTCTCATGGACCAATATGCACAATTGCAGTTTCAACAATCAACCCGGTCCACTCATAGAACCATCAAACATACAATTAATAATGTATAATTATACTCGTACCAGGCGTGGTACCCAAGCTAATCGATATAGAACATGTACCAGGCATGGTACCCCAGCCAACCGTTAGTATCCCATACCAGGCGTGGTATCCAAGCCAACAAAATGTCACACAAAATCCAATAATCAATAATTAAATGAACAGTAACACACTTGTAACACCAACAAATAGCAAACCAAGTTCATTTCATATAATTGACACCCGGATACTTAGACATTTATAAACTCATTCCCTAACATACAAGATACATATATTACTAAGTTAAGGTTACATGTATACATACTGCATTTGGAAAACAATACCAACACCTACCTCGAATAGCTTGAAAACTCTATTAGGCCGGAGCCTTCCCTTTTTATAAAGCCTCTGCTTGTTCTCAGTCTAACAATGATTACAAATATACCATAATTAGTCCAATGGACTAAAATTACCAAGATTATACACCAATCCTAATCCCCAGGCCAAACCATAATCATTTCACTCATCCCAGGGCTTTCACACCATTAATTTGCCCTAAACTACCATTTTTTACGGTTACATTTAGCGAATAATGGTGTTTTAAACATTCATAAGTGATAATAATCATAACCCAAGAATTCTACACCTAGAATTCCTCTTTTTCCACTGGATTCTACCATCCTAGGTCGATTCAAACCTTCTCTCAAGCCCAAGATTACAGTTTCTAAGGTCTGGAAATCGAAATACCAAAGTGGGGGGGGGGGAAACCTTACCTTTTTGATGGAGTTTGGTGGAAAATCACTGAAAACTGCCTCCCTTCGCCTCCGCCCTTCCCCAAAATATTCTTGAGAAATTCTGAATGTTTTTGGAGAAGTTTCTGCATTTACCCCGACTTATTTCGCTATAGCAGTCCGTATATTGTTATATAGTTGTCGCCGTAGCGAAACCAACTGCTATGGCGGTGCTGATCGGTGTTGACCGCTGCTATAGCGCAGTGTCAAGAGGTTGACATAGGACATAAACTTGGAAAGTTTCCCAAAAGTGCCCATTTTACAACACACTTCAAATCCTGACATTTCGAAATAACTCCTTCACGTCAACTTCGATATCGGGAGTTCTACTCACCCAAATTCACTTTCAAAAAGTCCTCTGGACTCCTTAAGATCTTGGTTAATGGAAAAACTAGCTCGACCTAAGATATTCTACCCAATCCTCACTTGGATTGTCCTAGACCATACCTCGCTTAGAATCCATCAGAGGCTAGCTTAGTCCAGAATTTCCAACTCCTAAACCCATAAGTTTTCTAACCTGAAACTTGGCACGAATAAATTATCCATAATGATGGACCCAGTTGTTGCATTATCTCATGGATATAAGTGTTCATGATATACACGTATACTAAGCAAAAGTATCCATCTGATCACCTGTAAAGCTTATATGTGTAGCTTACAAATCATGTTAATTTTAAGTAGCTACATGGATATTTAGCCAATAATTTATATTTTACCTATTTAATTACTTTTTTTCTTTCTGGAGTCAAGATAAGTGTATAATTAAGTGATTGATTCCTTAATTTTTTAAAAAAGAACAACATATAAAACAACTTGCAAACTACCTCATGTTTTTTTTGGTAAAAGACACTACCCAACGGGTCAACTTTATTAACAAAAATACGCTGTACAAAATGGCTTGCGCAAATGCCAAGCTAAAAACCACGAACCAATAAAAAGTTGGAAACAAGAAAACAAAAAGACAAGAAACAGATTAGGAGAGTAAAAAAGCCTAAAGAGGAAGGCAAGGAGATGAAGAGGTTCTAGAAAGCTCCCTTAGTCAGAGCTTTGGAATGGATCCGTAGGAGATGCCGGAGAGATCCACCTCGCATCGGAGATGAAGTTCCATGCTGCAATGATGAAGACCATTGTGCTAGGACCGAAGAACAACTTTGGATCAAAGATCAAAGAACAACGATCCAAGCTTGATTTTCAAGTGAAATGAAACTCTCAGGAACTCATTTGCAACTAATCTCTAGTTCTCCTTGCTTAGAGCTTTGATAGAGGAAAAATATCCGTTCAAATCTTTGTTGTGCACTCTGTTCACTTATTAGATCTACAACTTTGAAGTGCCCATTTTACTCCTGACGATTTACAAGGGCCTTTCATAACCACAAGCTAAATAACCAATCCCAATCTCCTTAATCGTCCTTGATATACCTTATCCCAAGCTTGATGGGTTGAATTACAATTGAGATTAATACCACCATCAAAGCTCTAGACTTGGAATAGTGAACACAATTATTGAGATTTCTACTAATTTAGTAACTTTGCAGATTACAACAAAAGCTATTACGACATCAAAAAAGAGTACCTGCTTTTCAATCCTATGTCCTGATGCGGTATACATGAACACCCCAGAGCTCTCACCAAGTGCGAATACTCACATCATATGAAATTTCTTCAGACGATAGTACATGTATGTAGAGTACCATTCTTTTTAACTTATTATAGCTTCTTCAGAAGAAAAAGTAATCTGCAAAAATTATTCTTAATTGTCTGCAACTCTTCTTCTTATTTGAGGTGTGCCTATTTTGTCCATGTTTAATATTGTCCTGTCTTCTCTTGGGATGTCCTAAAATTGATTGAATTGAAAATCAACTGCAAAATGAAAAACCAGTTTAGCAAAATAATCAGCAAGATTATTTCCTTCCTTAAGGGAATATTGTACTCTTGCTGATAGAAAATTTCTCAATCCATTAATCATATTGACCTCCAAAGCCACACTCCAAGGAGTATCCCATGTTCCTTCCAAATTCTGAACCATGGCCATAGAGTCTGTTTCTATAATGACATGTTCAAGCAAATTTTCTTACAATACAATAGTCGTTCTCTAATTATTCTGGCTTCAACAACCAGATTTGTAGAGTCTTGTAATTTGAAACCTTTAGCGACCACTAAATTTCCCAGATGATCCCTTATGTAAAAAACTACTGAGCTGGCTCTAGGATAACCCCTAGAAGCTCCATCAGTTTTGTATTTTAGCCAATTAATAGGAGGAACAAGCCATTTCACAATTTTGATACTGAACTTAGGTCTGTAGCCTTCAAGAACTCCTTAAATGTGAGCCCAACTATTAATTTCAGATCAATCCTGAGCTTGCTCTTCATCACGTTTAGGATAGTGGCATTGATATCCCAAATAGCCTTCCTCACTGAATATGAACCCCCATGAAGAATAGTGTTTCTTCTTTTCCATAGAAACCACAAAATAATCATAGGCACCACCTGAAAAACCAACTTAATTCTAGGACTGCCATTTGTTTCCCACCATCTTCTCATAGTCAGTTTCAAATTTAGCATTGTTCCTAAAATACCAACTGCTCTTTCATAGTGATGCTAGATTCTAGCAGCTACTTCTCCCTTCAAGAATAGATGCTCAATAGTCTCAACCTCAGGGATAGTGCAACATCTGCAAAACTGAGAAATATTAGGATTCCAAGAATGCATTAAGTTAGCTACAGGGACCTTACCTTGCCAAATTCTCCAAGTTAAGAAAGAAAACTTGAAAGGTAATTCCTTCACCCATATAAAATTCATATCTTCTTTGATGCATTCTTTTTGTCTCAACAATTCCGAAGCACTCTTGACACTGAAGATTCCAGAACTAGATTTTGTCCACCACGGTTTATCACTTTGATTACCAAGTTGCACATATCTCATGTTACGCATGATATGCTCCACCACATACTCAGGCATAGGATCTTGAAGAGTTTCAAAGTCTCAACCTTCCTCTGAAAGTAACTCCCCTACATCTCTCATAGGATGGCAAGTATGAATATCTAACTGGTGCAAATGCAAAGGTCCAAGATTGGACCAATTATCATACCAAATAATTAAAGTACCACCCCTAGGTTCCCACCATAAGTGATTTTCTATTATGTCCTTATACTTCAGCATGTGTTTCCATACTTGGGAGCCCCCTTTCCATAGCACAAGAATAGGAATCTGTTTCTTGCAGTATTTGTTCCAAAGGAAATTTGACCACAAATTATTTTGTATCATGAACCTCCACCACAATTTAGCATACAAAGCCTGAGAAACATCAAAAAGAGACTTGAATCCTAGACCCCCTTTCTACTTTGGAAAACAAACATTTATCTATTCTGACCAGTGTTTAACTTTGCCGGACTCCTTATTGCTCCAAAAGAACTTTGCAAAGATCCTATGTGATTCCTTAATAACACACAAAGGTGGAGAAATAGCAGATAACATATAGATAGGAATACTTTGAAGGACACTAGAGAGGAGAACTTCTTTACCACCATATGAGAGCATCTTTCCTTTCCATGCTTGAAGTTTTCCTTTGACTCTGTCTATCAATTTTGCATAATGTTCTTTTCTCTTTCTTGAATGGGTAATAGGACATCCTAAGTACTTCATAGGAAAATAATCCCTAACCATCCCTGTGCTCTGTTCCACTTATAAAGGAATCCCTGCAGCTATATTTTGATGAACATAGTAAAAACTCTTCTCTTTATTCACCTTTTGACCTGATTGCTTCTCATATGCCTATAAAACATCCATGATTTCCCAAATAATAGTCATTAGTAGAAGCAAAAATAATAGTATCATCTGCATGTACTAAGTGGTTAAGATTGGGGCTCCACTTAGGCATCCCATACCCAATATACTGAGGGTCATAAAACAAAGAGTTAAGAGCTCTTGATAGAACCTCTGCAGATAATATGAATAGGGCTGGGGAAAGAGGATCTCCCTGTTTCACTTCTCTAGTAAAGTGAAAAAAGCCATAAGATTTCCCATTCAGCAGCACTGAGTAGTAGTTATTAGAGATCAACCTCCATACCATATCTACAAAGTTTGGAGCAAAACCCATCTTTCTTAAGATTTTCATAAAAAAAAACCATGAAACTCTGTCATAAGCTTTGGACATGTCAAGCTTTAATACTACATTAGCAGGTTTTCCTCTTTTTGAAATACCTGTCACCAACTCTTGAGTGAGAAGAACATTTTTGATAATACTCCTCCCTTTAATAAAACTAGACTGATTAGCAGAGATCAACTTAGGCAGAATATCCTTCAGTCTGTCATGAATAATTCTAGATAAGATCTTGTTAACAAAGTTGCTCCGACTAATAGGTCTCATATTTGAGAAGGTTTGAACAGTCTCTTTCTTTGGTATGAGAACTAGATTAGTATGAGTGATGGATTTAGGAAGAGTGTTACCAACAAAGAAGTCTTGTACCATTATGATAATGTCAGATCCTACTATATCCCAACATTCTTGAAAGAATCTACCAGACAGCCTATCAGGACCACTTGAGCTATCCCCGTTCAGCTTGAAAACTGCATTTTGGCCTCTGCACTGTCTGGAATGACTCCTAATGCTGCATTCTCATCATCTGTAACAAATTCAGGAATATGAGATAAAATAGAAAAGTTAGTAGCATCCCTTTCTTGTTGAAATTATTTTTGAAAATGATCATCTGTTGAAACTACGTCATGTTAACCCTTTGTTTACGTCAACAAAAATCACAAATACTGCAAATGCCTAAGTTATTACATTATGGAATCACAATAAATTCTAATTTTTTGTCCAACTTTTGTCCTCTAACAACCAAATCATACAACTGCAGGGTTCATTAACTATTCCTATGAATATCAAAATGAAACATTGATGATTGGATATGATTTAAAGTTATCAAGGAAAAAATTACATTTATTAAATATTAATTACACTTCTTGAAACTCACCTTACACTTAACGCTAGTCTTAGTTGACTAAGTACTACTAAAAAAGGCCCAAAATCGATCTAAAAAATTAACTTTAAAAGAGGTCGTGAAGTCAATTTTTAAAAAAATATATTTTAAAACTTTTTTTAAAAAAAATTGCCAAAATTGCAAAACTGACCACTGTCATGACCCAAAATCACTCGGGTTGTGATGACACCTACCCCAACCCAACCATAGTAGGTAAGACAACTAAACAAACACAATAATTACAATAAAATTAGTAAATAAGGGATTCAAACGCGTCAAATAAATATGATGACTCAAAATATCACATACTCGAACTGAACAATATAAACCCTCAATCTCCAAGACTCAGAAGTCATAAGTACAATAGCGACTCTAATGCAATGTCAAAATTGACCAAATTCAACACTGACTAGCAAGTAAGATAGAAAGGAAAGCAAATGATACATGAAACTGGGTCAATCTCTAAAGTTGGAGCTCACCACAACTTTGAATAGCAATCACAAGCACGAACTCAGCCATGTGGTCCGCTCTTACCAGGATCTACATTAGAAGGATACAAAAAAGTAGTAGTGAGTATGATTTATTTGTACTCAGTAGACATCATAGGCCAACTGAGCTTAAGCAAATACTATATCAAATAACGAATATTAAAATAACCCTGTACACAGAAATATCCCAGCTGTTCAATATCAATGATAGCATGATATCTCAATCACAACAATAATCCAAATGATAATGTCGTGCAATGATATGGAATGAAATGCCATGGCCGATGCTGTAACATCCCACCCGTTTGAACATTGGATTAATTTATAATTTTGGGATAAGACTAAGATCTTAATACGTTGGGAAGAATGTTTTATGAGGTATTTTAAATGCAGAATGGTTGTATAGTAAGTTTTAAAGTTAACCAAGTTGCAAAATAAAAGTCGGGGAAAGTTATTGTAAATTCCGTTAAGAAATTCTCTGAAAATTTGGGTCAAATTTATCAAAGATTTTTTTCCAATATATAAAGAGTTAGAAGGATCCCGACCTTCCAAATCAAAGGTCTACAAGTCTAGTTTCTAGTTCACTAAACCGTTCATCTATATAACTTTAGAATAGAGAGATATTCACATTTTTGGAAGACTGCACAAGCAGGTACGTCAAGGTGGGCTTCCAGCCCCAAGTCGGTTTAGCTTTATATAAGCTGATTTCCCTTCATTTTAACTCATAACTTTCACCCAAAAATCACAGAAAATCAAAGGTAAAGCCCCTAAATACTTCATGGACTTTGATGTTTTCAATTTGAAAGTTGCTCTACATCGCAAGCTCTTTATTTTGGTATAGTTTTCCCCATCAATTTTGTGGCATATCTTCATGTGTGTTGTGGCAGAAAGATAGCAGCTTTACGGAGTTATATTGGCAAGGTAAGAATCCCATACACTTATCTATTTATTGAATTGAGATTCAAAGCTTCTAGTTATGAAAAGTTGTAGTTGCCGATGACTTGTAGTAGTTTCTTGTTGATTTTGGCTTCGGCTATTATTACTTCAAAGAGGAAGATTGTTTAACTTGGTATTTCAAAGGTTTTTATCAAGGAAATAATTCCCCTATGACACTCCTTCATAATCCCATGTTCTAGTATTATTTTTATAGATTTTTGAGCCATGAAGCAGTGTTTTGGACAGCATAGCTCCGGGCAGCCCCTTTGTCTTGTTAAGTTTGACTAATATTATTGTGTACTGATGGTGTTAAGGTGTTGGAGGGACTTGAGGTTGGTTTGATTCTTATCAGAGTCACTTAAGATGGTTGTTGGATTGAATGACGTGAAGTACTCTTTGAAAAAGTACCTCGAGAGCTCGTCGCTCCTTCGAGATGTGGTTAACATGTTATTGTTGGATTTAGCCGTTGTTTATTATTTTTAGTAGCCTCTTTTATGATTTGGACTTGGCTAGTCACGAGTGTGATATTGATGCCTTATCAATTGGTTATGGCTCGTTCTTGCAGCCTTGTTAATTCTCACATTTGTTGCATTACATTTGGTTGGTCAAGATTTATAGTAACACCTTTGGGGTTTCAGTTGAAAGGTATATTAAGACTTCCTTTCACTTTCTGGCATGACCTTTAAGGCTAAAGCTTTTATGCATGTGTAACGTTGTTATTCGACTAGTGACCTTATAGTATTGAGTTTTTCCCTCACAATATGATATAGTGACTATCAAAAGCACTCTATTCCTTACTTAGCAGCCTAGAAGAGCATGTTATGATTTTATTAAGGTCACCTGTGATTACATGATATTATTGTGTTGTTTTTATCATCTTGTTGCCGCCTATGAGCTTGTTTTGGCCTCAGCAGACACTGACACTACAGGGTTTTAGAGCCTACATTCTGGTTACTATTACCGTGTCTTCAGGCCAGGCAGACCGTACCTACATGATGGGCAGGTTATACCTATGGGGAAACATTTCTATTATATTATCATGCCTTTAGACCAGGCAGACCATACCTACGGGATGGGAATGTTGTACCTATGGGGCAACAATTACATAATATTACCACACCTTCGGGCTGGGCAGACCATGCCTATGGGTCAGGTAGATCGTACCTACGGGATGGCAGGCTGTACCTATGGGGTAAAACTTATATGGTACCATGGAGCCTCAGAGTTGCACTGATTCACGACAGATGTACGGTCAGACAGTGCATATTAGATTATCAGTGTGGTCTAGGTAAGGGGGTCAGTATGGGTATTTAGCAATTGTTTGTGACTACTAGGACTTATGGTGATTGTATGTTGTTTGTACCTATCGGGCTTATGGGGGCCAGGTAAGTTTATTGATTGCTATGTGCTTTAGATGGTATCTTATTGCAGGAAGGTAAATTATTGTACTGTTGTTTTACTCCTGACCTTTTCTTCAGTTCCTACACTTCAGTTTCAATTTTTAGTTTTTCTTACATGCTTGGTACATTATTTTGTACTAATGCTCCATTATCTTGGGGTGCTGCATTCATGCCTGCAGGTTTTGAGCGACGACCAGACAGACCTGTCTGGTAGCATAGCCAAGCTTTCAATGGGTTGGTTGACTCCTTTCCTTCAGGAGTCGCCAGAGTCTCAAAAGTTTGTCTTTTTGCTATTTATAGTTTTTTGGTAGGTTGGGGCCTTGTCCCACCAAGTATTGTATTCATAAAGGCTTGCAGAATAGTCAGCTGGGTTGCATAGCTATGATTGTGGCCATTTTGGCCTTGTATGTTTATTAGTTGTATCTTGTTAGCCAATTGCGCCTTGTTGTTGTTTTTTTGGTAGTTTAGCAGCTCATTGGCCTAGTTTACATTATGTATACATATTTTCAGTTTTTATATAGAGATCATGGTGGCCTTGATAGCCCGCATAGCATTTACGCTTTCCTAGATATCATGGCCGGCCTCGACTACCCAAATAGAACTGATGTGCTACCTGCTTATTGCTTTATATGACTTGTTGGTAGTAGCTGTTTTCTTTCTAAAGCTATTGACAGGGGCCTTGCCGGCCGAGGGCTACTTTTTAATCCAAGATATACTTGTTTGTTTTCTTGATTGTGTGTGGCTATTATGCGCCATTGGAAAATACTTTAGCAGGATCGGCTTTGGCCTAAGTTTTGGCATTAGGTTCCAGTTGCACCCCCCGAGTTTGAAGCGTGATAGATGCCTACCGATATACACCCCCTCCTAAGTCTTTGCTGAGAGGTGGTACCAATGGGGGACTCACGAGGTCCATATACCCCGCCCAGAATTCTACCTTGGAAAAAATCTAAAATTCTGCATCAGTCTGAGTATGCATAATATCATATATTTGTGTCCAGAATCCTACATCAGACTAATTTAGTAGAAAGTATTTCATTTTCTTTCAAAAGAGATATTACCAACAGTACAATTCAGTGATCCATAAGATGAATAAATATGTATGATCGAGATGATAAGATGAATCAAGGACAACATATAAATACGAAATCTCCAGGTATCAATTAACTCATAAGCATAGGCTACAAGCCTCAATATCAAGCCAAAAATCTAAATCACGATTCACTAACACGGTACAAGCCCTAATTTGGGAATCACAACCACAACCCATCTCATATGACACTTTAAATTACGAAGTCACCCGTCCCATATCATGCTTTACATGATAAGTTTCTACTCAAGCAAAATCTGAAGAAAGTTAAGTCATAACCAACTTCGAAGCCGAACTGTAAAGCTCTACTTGATCACACCTGAGCCTTTCCTTTTTATAGACTCCAAACATAACCAATCTACCAATAATAAGTTCTACGCATAAAGACTAGTCTAACGACACCTACATTACTAACGTTCTAATCTGGGTCCAAAAAGTCAACACCGAGCCCATAGAGGCAAAACTAGAGTTTTATTGAAAAATTAATTTAACAAAAGATTAAGGAGTTCAAATATGAAACCTAATTAAAGACGGAGTTAAAAATTGAGCTTGAAATCATTAATTTATAATACTTTATTTCTACCAGGAAAAACCCAAACTTTTAAGTGGAAAAACAAAAATTTGATGATGAAATCATGAAATAATCATTGGAGAATATGTAAAAATCATATAAAAAAGTTACTCGATGAAGAAATCTCGAAATTCCCTTTTTTATTCTCCTCAATATAAGTTTCAAAGCTCCAAAATTGAGTTATGGGGTATCGGGTTCAAAAAAGAGATATTTAATCTACCAATGAATCCTTTCTTCTTGAACATGGGACCCCCATCACATTTGAGAAGACCCCCGACCCAGACACATTGTATTCACAATGGACCAGTCGCATTCACAATGAACAAAAATTGACCCAAACCAGACATGGAAAATCTTTCTTCGCGAATGCGAGCAAGCCATCGCGTTCGCGATGACCAAGATTCTTAGACCTTCGCAAATGCGAGAGGCCTATCGCGAATGCAACTATGAAAAATCCTCTACACTAGAACTAGTGCACCAGCAATGGAAATGCACAAACATTTCACCGATCGAACCTTTGAAATTCTTTCAGAACCCCGTGAACACAAATCAACTACGCTACTAGACTATAATTGACATTTTGGACTCAATAGAATCGTCGAATCCACCAACGCAGATCATTTTCAATGAATATTGACCAAAGTTAACTCTTGGCCAAAACATTTAACTTTTAAACTAACTACCCAAAATGCATCTGAACGCCTCGGGACCCAACTAATAGTGCTCTAGCCCAAAAATGGCATTTTTGAGCTAACAGAACTGACAAAATTCTCATACGACGTCTAAATCTCTAAATGCTGATCAAAGTCAATCATATCAACTTCAAAACCTTTCAAAATGAAAAATTCACATAGGACCCAACCAAACACCTAATTAGTAACCATGCTACCCACTTCTACAGACCATAAATACCAGAATACAACTACGAAAAGGGGTAAAATGGTTAAAATGCATAAAAATTCAAAAATTACTATGATGGTTGTTACAATCACCCAAGGTCAGTTCTTTTTACAAAAATTAAAATATATTTTTACAAAAATTGACCTCAGGAGGTCAATTCTTGCAAGAACGTATTTTTTTAATGAAACCGACTTATATAGGTTAGTTATTTACACACACACACACACACACACACACACACACATATATATATATATATATATATATATATATATATATATATATAAATAAATTTAAAGAGTATAAATAAAAAATAACATAATCTTTTACCAATTAGTATCAATGGTCTAGTGATAGAAATACATTCTACCATAAAAAAGATGGGGGGAGGGGTTCAAACTTTGGATGGTGCATTTTATTATTTTGTAATTTTAAAACTTCCAAATTATGTTAAAAAAACACCAACCTCTTGAGGTTGGAATTTTTCATTTTTTTAAAATCATCCTCTTTACCGACCTCTGGAGGTTGATTTAGTTTTCTGACTAAGCTTTTTTTTGAATTACGAGTTTTAGTCAGTTGAATAAAAGAATCGACCTCTGAAGGTCAATTTTGACCTTTCTTTTAGTAGTGAAAGATTCTTTGATACGTGCCCACAATATTATTATTTCAGTAGTTCATATGATGAATGACATGTCTTCATGTAACGGTTAATGCTTTTAGATTTAAGCCTCATTTGTTTTTGTTGGTATAAATTAACCCAAAGATACTTTTAACATAGTGTGATATTGTGTGCTTTGCGCCAAGTCCGCAGGGTTTTCCTCAAAAAGGCACACTCATTAAGAGATCCTACACCTTATATGTAGCTTCTCAAATGTGAAACTTTATTCTAACACCCAAAAATCTGCCCCTCAAACTAAGTTTCACATGGACCATCACCATGATTCACGAGTACACTTTCGAGATTCACTATATGATGCACCCACATTGTCGGTGTATTTTATGACAATCCAAGCCTGCAACTAGTTTCTTTTTGTATGTGTGCATCTCTAATTAAGATCGTAAGGGGAGGTAAACTGAGACCCATGCCATCATATACCTTTGTCATACTCATCCTGCTGAACCTGAACTTTAATATCAGTTTTTGGGCTAAATCAACCCAAAGATACTCTTAATATAGTGTGATATTGTGTGCTTTGAATCAAGCCTGCACGATTTTTTTCAAAAGATCTTACACCTTATATGTAGCTTCCCAAATGTATGAGACTTTATTTGCACACATAACAATTTTCATTAGAAACATCAAAATCTGAATACACATCTGAATGATTAAGTTGTTGTCTCTAGATATAAATAGTAAATGATTAATTCTTCTTGCTTTTCAATATCTCAATATGCATAATTTATTTATTTATAAATATAATAAATTTAAAATTTAAATTAAAAGGTAATTAAATATTATAATAATTATAAATTTAATTAAAAAAGATTATTATTCGATTAAAAATGAATATTTATGTTTATTAGTGATGGTGAAGATGTTTTGTAATGATGGTGGTAATGGTTAGTAATAGTGACTAGTAATAGTGATGGTGATAGTTGTGATGGTAGATATGAATGGTGTTTTAGTGACTGGAGTGATGTGATGGTGGTTCTGATGGTGATATTAGTTGAGGTTAGTAGTTAGCGGTGTTGTTGGTGGTGGATGAAGAATGTGTGATGGTTGATGATATTTTGGTAGTTAGCAGCGGTCTAGTTGTGATAGTGTATGTGGTTGATACATAGTATGTAGGGATTTACCACAGTGGTTGTAGTGACTGATAGTGGTGATGGAGGTGGCGGTCACAATAGTAGCGATAGTGGATAAAATCATAACGATGAAGGTAGTCAGTATGGTAGCGATTGACAGTAGTGGTTGACAACAGATGCAACCTATCTCATATTTGGCCGCCTTCAATCACAAATTAGAAATTTTAGAAGATAAGTAAAGAAAGAATTTAGGGTTAGGTTCAAGTTATGCCAGTTGAGTCTACTTCGTAAGTGCTAAGGAAAAATATATCACCGAAAGGAAAGGTGATAGGGGAGCCTAGACATTTCACTCTACCTGAGTAATAAAGTGGAAACCCCCCTCACGGCGGAGCTATTGATGTTTATATTAATCGATCATAGAATAAAAATTATTATTCATCTTGATTAAGCTTCCTTCCTATTAATCTGGAAGTTCTTCTCAGATACAAGGAAATGATTTCATTCCAGAGCTAAAGATCGTAGTTCTCGAACGAGCAATCAAAAAGAGACTTTCGTCCCCAGTATTCTGTATGGGCAAAGACGCTCAGGTGTGCTTAAAGTCTTATTGCCTATATCTTATCTTAAGACGAGGTCGCCACCTTGATTACTTTAATCTCAAATAGGGTGCAAATTGAGGTGAAAAGACTGGACCGAACCTCTCTACGTCAAGAGCTTTTGGCTCTTCACAAGAGAGCACTAGGTCGTAACACCGGAAGAGTCCCTTAATTACATAATTCGAAAATGAAAATTGGGAATTTAATTCATTATAAGATCTATTTATCCTTTTCAGAAGACGGTATGCTGCCACTCAGACTCAAACTGAGAAGCATTAGCACTGCTTCCTAAGAGCAGCGTGTCTACCGATTTCACCATAGCGGTTTGTCTTGAACTCATAATAGCTTATGAATAAGCAATCATCGAGATTGAGTAAGCTATTTTAGTTTAGTAATGATTCAAATAGATTAATAACAATAAAAAGTTGTTCAAATAGGAATTTGAGGTTCAAGGTTCATTATTTTCTATTTGAGTTTAGAGTCTTAGTTTTTTATTTAACCCGAGACTTTCCTATATTTTATGCTTTCCTCGAATTGAACTCTTGTAACTAAACCGTTCTATACTCAATTAAGTAATAGAGTTCAAAAAGTTTTTGGTTTTCATTGTTTAATCAATAATTTCTTCTTATTATTTTTTTCATAAATCTTGTCACGCCCCAACTTAGGGACGCAACTGGCACCTAATGCCAACTTAGACCTAAGCCGACCTTTGTTGGATAACTATGCTACTGGTGTAATACCAGCCAAAAAATCAATAAAATAAATAGGCATATCTCATCTTAAAAATAAGCCCTCGGCCAGCAAGGCCCCTGTCAACATAACATGTAATAAACTCAGGATTTCATCAATTCATATAGATTAAAAACTAAATCCTATGCAGGCCATCAAGGCCACCATGATATCTAAAAATATATTAATGGAACACATATATTCATATTGATCAAGGCCAATAAGCCACTATGCTAAAAAAAACAAAGCAACAAGGCCAACACAGCTGACAAGTTGTCTATACAACCCAAAGTCTGCAAGCCTCTAAGAGTAATGAACTTAGTCAGGACAGGGCCCTGACCTACCCAACATCTACTTACAGAAAAGAGTAACAAACCTCAGAAACTCTGGCAACTCCGGAAGAAAGGAGCTAGCCAACTTGTTAGCGCTCGACCATACTACTTGGAGGGCCTATCTGGTCTTCTATCAGGATCTGCAGGCATGAATGCAGTGCCCCCAGGCAATGGGATGTCAGTACATAATAATGTAATGAGTATGCAAGGCAACTGAATAACTGAGCAGGTATTATGTAATGCTAACATGCAATCGAATAATAGAGTCAAAGATAATATGAGCGTACTTACCTGCTCCTGAATCTATAATAGTTGAAACTGATATCATAAGTACTGTATATACTCCAGTAGGGAGTTAGAGGTTACCCATAATGTACTTACATGTTCTCGACTTAACCCTACAAATCATAACGAACTGAGTAGTTTGCTTACCTGAACCGAGATAACTACTATCCTCAAATAATGAAGTATATGAGGGGCAAGGTCAATAATCATCATAATACAACCTAACTATTACTGGCACATCATACAGTAATAATCAAACAATAACCTAACCGGCCCCCATAAGCACGACAGATACAACCATCAAACAAGACCACCTACCTGAGCCCTCATAAGCCCGAGAGGTGCCAAATCAATCTATATACCCCTATTGGTAATCCCCTAGCTCCGTAGGTAATTATTACATCTCGATAGCCCCTCAGGAACTCTACACATAGCCCCGAAGGCAATTGTATATTTGTATAGCTCCAAGGGAAATTGTATATCTAGCCCCTACGGTACTTCACATCTGTATCTGAGCATACTAGGCTCCTGTATCTGTATCTGAGCACACAAGGCTCCTATATCTGTATCTAGCCTCGTAGGCAACTTATTTAGCCCCATAGGCAACATATCTAGCCCCGTAGGCAACATATTTAGCCCCTAAGGCAGTTCATACTAAGCCCTTAAGGCATATCATATAGCCCCAAAGGCATCTCTTTGGCCTGTAGACTAAATCTAGCCCCTTTAGGCAAATATTATGGCCCATAAGTGAACAAGCTTCATATAGCCCCATAGGAAACTCTTTGACCCGTAGGCCTCAATCTAGCCTCCTTTAGGAAACTTTTATAGTCCACGAGTGAACAGGCTTAATAATAGCCCCGTAGGCAACTCTTTGGCTTGTAGGCCTCAATCTAGCCCCTTTAGGCAAACATTATAGCCCGTAAGTGAACATGCTTCATTATAGCCCCGTAGGCAATAAAAATAGCCCATAGGCTTTAATAAATTTCAATAACCCCTTAGGAAACCTGCATATCCCCGAAGGCATAAGTAAACTCCCTGAAGCTCACCACTATATCCCCGAGGGAAACAACGAGTAATCCAATAGCCTAGAACATTAAAGTACTCAAGCAGTCCCAAAGGTGAGCAAGATAAGCTGCAAGCGACCTACACTAGTAATCTAAGTCATGTATAGAAAGGGGTCTCTATCCATAGAATAAGAGTCCCTGCAAGGGATAAATATATCTACTCAGGCAGCCAACACAATCAACTATTACAACTATAGATAGCTTGTCTATAATATACTAGCCATATCGCTCGTAGGCTCTAAGGAATCATGCCGAGAAGAAAGGATAGCCTTAACATACCTTTTCCGGTGAATCCACGATCTATGACTTTTGCCCGTACCCTATCAACACTATAATATGGTACAAGATCAATCAACAATCAAGGGTACAAAATACTATTACAATTCAACAAAAGACCCGGATTTTCATCGTAAAATACTACCCGAGGTCTAAAGTAGCTATAAAATGATAAAAGAACTTTCTTACCTTGATATTCACCCTCCTAAGAGAACCAAGAACACCCTATAGGGCCAATAAGTCGCTGCCTTAACACCCCCGAAGCTATACCACAAAATTGATGGGGCAAACTATACCAAAATGACGAGCTCGCGAAATAGAGCAACTTTCACGAAGCTTCCAAGATAAGATCACAGAGATCCATGGAATATTTTGGGAGTTTTTCTCTGATTTTGTGAGCTGGGTATGTGAAAAAATGAAGAGAAAACGATGGAAATTGACTATATATATCCTTCCACCGATTTGGGCCCACTTCACGTACTTGCTTGTGCAGTCTCACGAAAATGCGAATATCTCTCTATTCTGAAGTCGTATGAACGAACGGTTTTGTGCGTTAGAAACTAGACTCGTAGAACTTCAATTTGGTAGGTTGGAGACCCTCTAAATTCTTATTTATTGGGAGAAAATCTCCAAGATATTTTGCCCAAATTTCAGAGAATTTACTAAAGTAACTTACAATAACTTTTGCCAATTTTTATTTCGTAACTTGCTTGACTTCAAAACTTAACATATGACCATTGAGGGATTAGATTACCTTGTAAAATATCTTTCCTAAAATATTAAGTACTCTTACTCTCACCCCGAAAGTACAAATTAATTTAAACATTCAAACGGGCGGGGTGTTACAAATCTAAAACAAAAAAGGGATTTTGACGACAAAATAGAAAGAAAAGAACCTATTTTGCATCGCTCAAAATTGACAATTATAGTCATACAAAATTTCATTAAGCAATTTTATCTATTGGGTTAAGGGCAAGATATATATGGGGGTCTATATAATAATTCAGAGAAAATAAAAAGTTAGAAAGTTAGACAAAACAAAAAGGTTTTAAAATAAAATCAATTAGTTTCAATGAGTTCTTAACTTTCACAAATGATTTTTATATGCGTTCTTCTGTGAACCAACCGCCTATAACGAAATAGGCACAAGGAAAGAGCAATAGACCAGATCAGCCTAAAAAAATGAAATGGTCCCTCCGTAACTAGTCATCCATAATATCAAATAAATCACTTTCATCTTTGGTAAACTTACCAATGGATACTCATAGCAATCCTCGGGTTTCATGCCATGTATGTGGCACACAACAGATTTTATCAATGTGAATCAACAAATCACTGGAAAATTAGGTCACAGATCTTCTTTCCTACAGTAGCAGATTCGGCTAGTGATCAGTACCCTATCTTTCTCTTTATTCCCATAGAAAGGGGACGGATAAACTTTGATTTTTGGCTAACCCAACGCCAACTCTTCAATAGATTTCTTGTTGGAGTTCCGTCCTTTAAGCCAAAGAAGTTGCATCTACTTTAATTGATGATTTCTCACCTTCAGCCTCTATACTATATTACATTAAATAGAAGTGATGGTACATATATTGACCTAACTAAGCTAGTATGAATCATCTCAGCTCCGATCATGGTGGTTGACTACGGAAAATTAGTTTCAAGCCACTACCTCGAGAGCTGCCTATGAAAGAGTTCCGGCTATGCATGGCCATCATAACATTCCCAATGGTGGTTGGTGGTGATGGTTGGTGGTTGGTGACAACGTGGTGGTTGTGAAAAAAATGGTTAGTGGTGGTGGCCGATGATTGTGAATAGAGTGATGGTGAAAATTATCTACACAAAAATACCTCTTAATGATATTAAGACTTTATTTAAGATCTTAATAATTAAGACCTATTTAGAATATTTTTTATGCATTAATTACACTTCTTGAAACCTATAACTTAATGCTAGTCAATAAGTTGGCTAAAGATTCTTTGACAATGCCCAATATTATTGTTTCAATAGTTCAGATGATGAATGCATGTGTACAAGTAACAATTAATGGTCTTAGATTAATCTCATAAATTGTCACAACCCAAAAAATACAAGGGTTTTGATGGCTCCTACCCCAACCCAAATATGGTAGGTAAGTCCAATTCAACAAATGCAATCAACTCAAAGTAAGGTAAAGAGTAAAATATCGATACAAATATATAATAATAACTACAAACATCCCCATATAGAAAGGAAATAAAACACCATAACTCCTACGATTCAGCTGTCACAAGTATAAGAGCGACCTCTATAAATTAAATGTCAAAATGGAAATACGATAGAAATAAAAGACAGATGTAACTGGAATAATTTCCGAACACAAGAACTCACCACAGATTCAAAAATAGCAATACCACACGATCTCTAGCCACGAAGTCCACTCATACTGAGATCTACATCAGAAGGATGCAAAAAATAGGAGTGAGTACGGTCCACTTGTACTCAGTATACATCATAGGCCGATCCAGTTTAAGAAGGTCCTATATCAAATAAAGAATACTAAAATAATCTTGCACGCAAAAAAGTTCCAGCAGTCCAATATCAACAATCACGGATTATCACTATAAAATACCACAATAATAAAAAATGGATGCAATGCAATGATATAGAATAATATGCAATGATATGAAATAATATGCAATGGACAATGCCTACCGGTATACACTCCACTCTACAGTGATATGTTGTGAGGTAGGATCCATGGAGGACTCATAAGGCCCATATATAAAACACGTCGGATCTTTGCTCACGGTCTTATAGTCGAATTTTTTCCCACAATGATATATAAATAATAAAATAAGCTAGATCATTTCCGACTATCTTGTCAGATGGATCTTTTCCCATTGCAATATAATTTATAATACAAGAAGCAAGTCCTTTAAAAGGTCATTTCCAAGTAAATATCTTAGTTCATAACTTTCAGAGTGAGTATGATTGAGTATGCATGATCACGATAATTATAGACCCTGGTATAAGCTAATAATGATTAGAAGAACCTAATAGTGCATTATACAATTCAACCTTCCCAAGTCACAACTAAATCATCAACACAAGCCCCCACATGGGCATCATGATAATAAACCATCACATTTCCACTATAAATTACTAGTTCGCCCAACCTATAACATGTTTTACAAGATAAATCCCCACCCAAGAAATGTCTGAAGAAAGTTAAGTCATAACCTACCTCAAAGAGATACGCAAGCCTCTACCTGATCACACATGAGCCTTCCCTTTTTGAATGGCTTTCGAACGCACCCAATCTACAATTAATAAATTATACAGGTAAAGACGAGTTCAATGATACCCATATTATTACGACCCTAATCCGGGTCCAAAAAGGCAATACAAAAGTCAACTCCAAGCCCACAAAAGCAAAACTGAAATTTTCTTGAAAAATTAATTTTTTCAAAGCTTAAAGAGTTCAAATATGAAATTTCATAAAAAGGGAGTGAAATTCAACCTTGAAATTATCGAAAGACCATTTCTCAATTTTACCGGAAAAACCACAAAATTTCATATTGAAAAACTAAGATTTGAAGATGAAATCATGAAATCATCATTAGAAAAATATATAAAAGTACTATAAGAAACTTGCCCGATGAACAAACCTGAAAAGTCCCTTTTAAAATCACCCAAAATCGAGTTCCCAAGCTCCAAAAATGAGGTGTGAAGAAGATAGAATGAAAGGGAAAGAACACATTGGTTAAGTACCAGCGATTTTGCAGGAGGGGAACTTTTATCACTGTTGTGTGTTGCCAAAGAGAAGGAACTCCTGCAATGGCAAAAAACCACTTAACAGGTGGGCTTCATCGAAGTGGCCATCCTCCCGTAGGAGCGAGTCTGAAAAAGCAGAAAGACACCGCTCCCTCGACTTTGCCAATACGTACGAGCTCTGCAGAATCAAGGAGCCCCCAGGTGAGCAAGTCCCATCAAAGTAGAACTACCTTCGCCGATGCACCTTCGCTAGCATGACTAACTTTCCACAGGAGCTATCGTGGTCCAGCCGACTAGGCTTCATAGGAGCGGCGCCTTGGCCGCAGGCGCGCCATCACTGGTGTAGACAAAGGGCCACTGGTGCGATGCACCATACACCAACAATATCAACAACTTCTCAAAACATAGAATCGACCCTCCGAACACACACGGAACCCTACGAACACAAACCAACTATGCTACTAGACTAAAATCAACATTCTAGCCTTAATGAAAATGTAGGATTTACCAATGGAGGTCGTTATCAAAAAAAATTACTAAAGTCAACACTAGGCCAAAACTTTCAACTTTCCAACCAACTATCCAAAATGCATCTGAATGCCTCGGGACCCAAATCAATATTGTTACTATCCCAAAAATAGTATTCCGGAGCTAACAAAACTGATGGAATTCTTATGCGATATCTAAATATCTGAATATTGATCAAAGTCAACCATATCGACTTCAAAACCTTTCAAATGAAAAACTCACATAGAATCCAACCAAACACCTCGGAAACCATACCACCTACTTTAGTAGATCACAAATACTATAATACAACTATGGGGAGGGGTAAAATAGCTAACACACATAAAAATCCAAAAATCACTATGAGAGTTGTTACATTATCCACCACTAAAACACACATTCATCCTCGAACATAAGAGTAAAGAAGGTACCCAAACTATCAAAAAGTTGGGGATATCTATTCTACTTGTTTGACTCTGTATCTCATGTAGCCTCCTCGATCAGACAATGCTTCCACTGAATCTTCACTGATGCTATCTCCTTAGATCTGAACTTCCTAGTCTGTCTATCAAAAATGGCTATAGGCTCTTCCTTAAAAGTCAGATTCAAATCCAAATCCACCGAGTACCACCGAATCACATGAGAACCATCAGAATGGTACTTCTCAATATTGAGATATGGAAAATTGGATGAACAGCTAAAAGACTCAGAGGCAAAGCTAACTCATAGACTACCTCTGTAATATGCCGAAGAATCTCAAAAGGACCAACAAACCTTGGGCTAAGCTTTCCTTCCTTCTCAAACCTCATCACACACTTCATGGGTGATACTTTAAACAAGACCCGCCCACCAACCTTAAACTCTAGGTCATAAGCTCTCTTATCAGCATAACTCTTCTATCTACTTTTGGCTATCAAGAGCCGTTCATGTATCAACTTCACCATATCTATCGAATCCTGCAACAAATCTGTACCCCAAGTCCTAACCTCAGAGGAATCAAACCAACCAACTAGAGAACTACACTTACTCCCATACAAAGCCTCGAATGGTGTCATCTAAATAATGGAATGATAGCTATTATTATAGGCAAACTCTACCAAAAGCAAGAACTTGTCCCAATGACCATCAAAATCAATCACACAAGCTTGAATCATATCCTCCAAAACATGAATAGTACATTCCAACTTACCATCCATCTATGGGTGAAAATCTGTATTCATCTCCAATTGAGTACCCAACTCACGCTGCATAGAACTCCAAAAGTGCAAAGTGAACTCAGTGCATCTATCTGAAATGATGGAAATAGGAACACCATGCAACCAAACTATCTCTCGAATGTAGATCTTTTCTAATTTCTCCACATTGTAGTTCACCTTCATTGGAATGAAATAGGCTTATTTGGGGAATCTATCCATAATCACCTATATAGAGTTAAACTTTCCCAAAGTCTAAGGCAACCCAACCACGAAATCCATAGTGATACGGTCCTGCTTTCACTCAAATATAGACATCCCCTGATTCATATCACATGCTCTCTAGTGCTCATACTTAACCTGTTGACAATTCAAACACTTAGTCACAAACTCCACGATGTCCCTCTTAATCCTACACCACCAATAATGCTGCTTCAGGTCATGATATATCATGGCTTCCACTGGGTGAATAGAATACCTTGAGATGTAAACCTTCTTTACGATCAATCTAGTCAAGTCACCAACTCTAAGAACACAAATCTGACCCTTGATCCTCAAAACACCCTCTAAATAAGGAATTGCTTCCTACAACAATGACCAAGCCTCAACACAAGCAAGAACTCGGCCATGCTCAAAAATATCAAGTCTCACAAAACTATTAGCTAAACATTGAACATACATAGCCAAAGGTTGCTCCTCATCCACCAATAAGGCATGACTACCCATGCTCACCGTCTTCCTACTCAAGGCATTCGCCAACATTAGCTTTTCCCGAATGATAGAGAATAGTCATATCATAGTCCTTCAACAACTCCAACTACCTATGCTGCCTCAAATTCAAATTCTTCTGGTTAAAGATATTTTGTAGTCTACGATGATTAGTGTACACCTTACAATGAACTCTATACAATTAATACCGCTATAACTTTAAGACAAACACTATCGTTTCTAACTCTAAGTCATGAGTGGGGTAGTTATTCTCACGTGTCTTTAATTGCCTCGAAGCATAAGCTATCACCTTTCCCTTCTGCATTAGGAAGCCACCAAGGCCAACTTTTGAAGCATCATAATACACAATAAAACCTTCACTTTCCACAAGTAATGTCAAGATAGGTGTTGAAGTCAACAAAGCTCTCCTCACACTCGTTAGAGCACTGAAAAACAACATTCTTCTCCGTCAATTTGGTTAAACAAGCAGCAATAAAGGAGAAACTCTGCATGAACCATCTATAATAGATAGCCAGACCAATAAAACTCATAATCTCAGTAGGTGAAATAGGCCTGGACCAATCTTGAACTGCCTCAACCTTGGCCAGATTGACCATAATACCATTTCAGGACACAACATATCCTAAAAATGTCATAGAACTAAACCAAATTTCACATTTTGAGAACGAGAACTAAGCATACAACTTCTCATCCCTTAACTTTTGGAGCACAATCCTCAAATACTTTACATGATCCACCTTACTTTTGGAATACACCAAGATATCATCGATGAACAAAATCATGAAGGAACAAAGATACAATTGAAACACCCCATTCATTAACTCTATAAATGTCACTGGGGCATTAGTCAACCCAATGAACATTACCGAGGACTCATAATAACCATACTAGGTCCTGAAAGCCATCTTAGGGATATCCAAAGCCCTAATCACTAATTGATGGTACCCCAATATCAAGTCAATCATCAGAAACACCAAAGCACCCTGAAGCTAATAAAACAAATCATCAATGTGCAAAAGAGGATACTTATTCTTGATGGTCACCTTGTTCAACTACCGATAGTCAATACACATACAGATAGACCCATCCTTCTTATTCACAAATAACACCAGAGCACCCCAAGGTAAAAGACTGGATCTAATGAAACCCTTACTAAATAAATCTTAAAGATGATTCTTCAACTCCATAAGAGTCATCCTATAAGGAGAAATGGAAATGGACTTAGTGTCCGGCTCTAAGTCACTAGCAAAATTGATATTTTTATCAGGAGGAAAACCTAGAAGACCCATAAGAAACACATCCATGAACTCCCTAACCACCCTCACAACCTCCAAAGAAGGTACGTCAGCATATTAGTATCATGCACATAAGTCAAGTAAGAAAGACACACCTTCTCAATCATCTGCTGAGCCCAAAGAAAGGAAATAACCCTCTTAGGATACAAACCTTGAGTACCCTTCCACTTCAACCTCGGCACACCTGACATTACCAAAGTTACTATCTTGGCAGTACAATCCATAATAGCATGATACAGAGAAATTGAATTCGTGTCCAAAATCACATTGAAGTCTACCATATCAAGAATAATCAAATCTGCCCAGATATCATACCCCAAAAGAGTCACAATGCAGGATTGGTACACCTAATCTACCACTAAAGAATCACCTACCGAATTACAAATATGTATAGGTACAGGAAGAGACTCACAGATCATATTAATACCCAAAGTAAATAAGTAGAAACATATGAATGAGTAGAACTAGGATCTAATAATATTAAAGTAGACCGATGGCAACTAGGACAATACCTATAATAATAGCATCGTAGGCCTCTACCCAAGGTATACTCGAGAATACATAACATTGACCACGTCCGCCCCCATATTGAGAAACTCCACGACCACCTTCATGAGTCGCCAGGCTTCACCTCTAGGACCTTGAGAACCACTTCTACCTCTCTGCGTACCTCTTCTAGCTGGTAGTGTTGGTGCTCGATAAGTCTACATTTAAGAACCTTATTGCATCCTACCTGGACCATATTTGGGGCACCATCTAGCAATGTGTCCCAACTCTCCATAATCAAAGCACCCACTACCTGAAGCAGGCAAATATAAAGGACAAGATAAACTAGACACCAACCGTAACCTAAAATACAGAACGAGAACTTCCAGAGTCTGACCAAACTCTGACCACTCGATCCAGAGTAACCGCCATTAGAAATCTAAAATGCTGTATGAATTGGTCTGCTATGTTGATAATGCTGACCCCTACCTGAGAAGTCTCTGCCCCAAGATGATGAACCACTAAAACTACCGTGACTACTAGCACTCTTGCCACCACATTTATAGGCATCGCGATAAATTCCCTCAATACTTCTAGCATGATCCAGTCTTGTCTTAAAGGTACCCCCCCAGTTGTCACCAACTAGGCTGTAGCCAAATAAAGTGGAGTAGTCAATCTCTTTAAAAACTTTCTTATTCACTCCTCTTCTAATAGAAACTCATCAAGGCATTCCTATTTAGGACATGAAACCTCATATCATACTCGAGAATCGTCATGGTATCATGCTCCAAGTTATCAAACTCATTAATCACTCTCTCTCAAGCTGCGAGGTACATACTTCCTAAGGAAGGCCTCAGAGAACTATGCCCAAGTCATAGAAGGCAAACCCGCTGGTTGCTGCTTTGATGCCCCTACCATATGAAAGGTAGTGTAATACACACCATGAGACTCAACCAACCAAAGATTATGCAACCTCTCCTGGCAACTAACCAAAAACTCATATGCATTCTGTCATGCTCGAGTCTACACCCTGGATGTAACATGGTGCTTAGAGTCATAAGTGACCCCAAGATAACCTATCATCTGGAATATACTAATCAATCACATGAATTTAAACGTGAACAGAAGCTAAACTGATAAAAACATAAATTTAGAAGTTATCTGAAATCTCTAAAATAATTTAAAGTTGAAAAGTAAGACCCAATTCTAAAAATAAGCTAAATGTCTGACGCTATGTCTGAAAAGTCTCTACTAATTGATGAGTTGCTGGGACAAGTCCCCAAATAACTCAAAATACTAAAACTAAAATAACTAAAGAAAATATCATAAATCTGTCCTCAGATGATGAGGACTCACCACTGGAAACCGCTGAGATGGCGCTGAATCAACCTAGTTGTGGAGCTGAGTCTGAGAAGATGAACCTGCAACATGATACGATGCATCACATAGAGTATGTGGTCAGTACTTTGAATGTACTGAGCATGCGAGATATGAAAAGTAAAATATAACTGAATATGCTAAATTATTGGAAAGTTGTTAAATTGTAAGCTGTAACTGTAGTACAAAGGACCAAATATAATCATGCATAAAATTTGTAAAGAAAGAATATTATAAAAATACATAATTAAAAATAGTAAAGTTGTTCTGGAGCCAAATACATATCTACTGAATCTAATTCTGGGGGAGAGTCTGTTAATCGATATAAACCACTTGAGGTAAACATAGAGTCCGATGTATATGCCACATCGAGAGGACCCAATATACCTTGCCAGGGTAGAGGCATGACTGGAGTAATCACTAATTCTAAGGCCTAACTGAGGGTCTAAATATACATATGGTGGCACACTGTTCTGGAACTGAGGGTAAACTTGGTCCTAGTCCAACTCGGTGCTAAGTACTACTCCCAAACTTGATTTCTAATAGATCATTTAATACTGGAGTTCTGGAATATTGCATCAGAATTTTATTAATCTGAAAATATTCTTTGAAAAGTTGTAGACTGACAAATTGGCTAAATTCTTTACTTAAACTGAATGCTACTAACTAGGCTAAATTCTGAAGAAAAGCCAATTCATATGAAAATTCTATGATTTCAAGATAAATTCTTTCCCCAGACCCCACTTTTGTGGGAATTTACTAGGTATGTTGTTGTTCAAGATAAATTCTTGACTTCTCAAATCATGGTAAAAATCTATGCAAGTTATTGAAATTCCAGTATAAGTCATTAAAACATGGTATAAATCATGTACTAAGCATGGGAACTGAATTTGATAGAATTCTACATAATAAGGTAAGAACCCTAGTTTCATAAATCATGAAATTCAAATCTGAAGATTGAACATAAGGGTGAACAAGACCCTTACTGAATATCCACATACCTAAACATGAAGCTTTCTTGAACTAAGGATGGAGTCTGAAGCTTTGGAGAACAAAGCCCTAGCCTAGAGCCTGAGAGAGTTTCTTTTCTTTTCTCTGAAACTTGGTCGATGGAATGAGGGAAAAATATTCTAAATTTGACTAAAACCCCTCAAAACCATGCCTGAAACAACTTAGTTTAGGATTTAAAAGAGTGAGAAAAGACCATAATACCCCTAATTTAAAATAAAAAGTTATAAATTTTTTTTGTAGGATGGGCTGTCTGATGGCCTGTTGAACCTTCCACGGCCTATGGCGTTGTCCATTAGAAGGGGACAAACTTGGCTGCTTTTCTAGATCGTTCCCAGAGCTGAGGCCCATGTCTCATAGGGCCTCCCATGGCGCATGGCCTTAGTCGTTAGGATGATGGAGGCTAGTTGGTTCCCGTGGCTGCCTCCCATGGCTCATGGGACTCCCCACGGCATGTGGGTCAGCCCATTAGAGTTGAGGTCACTGAGATGGCTCCCATATCTAGGCTGACATCGAGCCTCCCCTGGCTTATGGCCTGTGCCTGTGGGACCTGAAATTCTGCATAACAATCTAATTTTTAAGTCTAAAGTGTTGGTTTAAATTTTGAGGTGTTACACATTCTCCCCGAGAGCACCTGTAAACTTGGGAGGACCCAATATCACGAATTTGTGTAACATATTCTACTCCTCAACTATCATCACCAGCCTAGCCACAACCAATGGAGCAATAAGTCTAAGTGGCAAAGCATTAATGTGTGGAACCACAGCAGCAACAATCTATGGCCCAAGAGTCTGGAAACCCTAAACTGGTATGCTCTAGAGGTTGAACCCCATATCTAGTTTGTGATCTATCGGGAGTGACATGTAGAGCTTCTATCTGTGCCATACCCTCCAAGAAACTCAAAATCCAAACTATAGTATCCTGCAATACTAGGGTGGCTACAAAACCATGTAGAACCTGAGATGGTCCCACACCCTCTGGATGATAAGCCTCATCCTCAAACTCAATCTCTGGCTTAGAAGATGCCGCCCTTGCACGACCCCTAGTTGTCACTACACCATGTGCCCTTCCTCTGCCATGATGATATGTACAAATTACATTTCTAAAATGAGATATAAAGTGATCATTGTCAAATATAGAACCCAAAAGAGGTTGAAATCGAATCTCACAGAGAATATGGTGAGAAATACGTTAGTAGTGAATATTCGACTAGTAGTCTTTATTTCGGGGGGGAGGGGGGTTAACATAAAACATAAAGTTAACAAGTATTGTGAATTATCAGTAACCAATTGTATGCAAAGTAATTGTTGTTTGTGTTCAAAAGTGAGAAGAAACTAGGACTGTGTTTCTCATGATTTCATAACTAAGCAGGTATACGAGATTAGTGATCTATTCTGGTGATATGCATGCAAAACTAATGATAATGGTTCAACTAAAGTTCTTTCGACCCATTTAGATGAATATCACTTGATCTCCTTTCAGTTCACAAGTGTTTAAGTTATTAAGCTTCGTTAATTATTTCTAATTAGTTATCCTTGTTAGAGCTCAGATCATTAGATGAGAATTGGTAGCCTCAAATCTACATTGTTAATCTCTTTTTATAACTTTTTACCTCTTTGGTCCAGAAAGTAAAGATTAACGATGAGTTCTAACATTGCACACTGCTAAAAAGCAATCAAAATGAAGAGCTTAGCAATACATGCAAATTCATCATCCAAGAATCACTATTTGTTTAACTTATGTTGGTTAATTCATCATGGTACCCATAATTCTAGATATATATTTTATCTACTCATTGTAACACCTCAAAAATCAAACCAACTATCCAAGTCTAAAACTCAAAAATTCCCATGTTTCCAGGAATGACGGGTCCAAACCACGGACTGTGGTTCAAACCACGGGTCGTGGAATGGATCCATGATTTAAATCTGCAGGATTAGCCTCTGGTCTGAGAACCACGAGTGGGTTCTATGGACCATAGTTCATTCTACGGGTCGTAATATCTACTCGTGGAACCTGACCTGTGGGCTGACTGTTGTCTAGAAACCATGAGTCCAGTCTACGATCCGTGATTGGAATTATGGGTTTGTCCTATGACTCGTGGAACCTGGTTCAGAGAAATTCATGTTTCCCTGAAATGACGACTCAATTTTATGACTTGTCATTCAAACGACGAACCGTAGTCTTGACTCATGGTTTGACCAGTTACCAACTGGGTCCTCAGAAACCACGAGTCCAAATGACGACCCATCATCCCTTCCACGGATCCGTCCTGTCGGGTCATGGATTGTCTTCTATGACTTGAATCCTTGGCCAGGAATCACGAGTTGAAACCACGGGTCGTGGTTCAAATGACGACCCGTAAATCTGACCCGTGATCCCTGAAATTGACCATTTTCCAGCTTTTTCCTAATTGAATCTCAGGGGTATTTTTGTAATTTCCCATTCTTTTAACTCCTATACTAAGTCATTTTAAGCCTGTTTAGGAGGATTTTTATTCTCACTTGACCAAAGTTCTCTCCCATTCTTTCAATCAACTTCCAAAAGAAGAAAAAGAATTTTCCATCCTCTCAAGCTTCAAGCAAGGGTTTCAACTCCTAGACTCAAGCTCCAAGTTCAAGTCTCTTTTTATTTTCAAATCAGTTGGGTTAGCTTCCATCAAGGTATGTGGGTATTTAACAATGGGGTTCCTCTCACAATTGTGCTCAAAACTCCCAATCCTTAATTTGGATTATGAATTTATGGAATTAAGTTTTGATCTAAATGGGGGAAAACTTATAAAATCAGTTCCTATGGTTAAATTCATGGTTTCTTATTACTTATTTACTATTTAATCGTGATTCTTCTATTAGTTTTAAAAGCCCAAGCATTAAAGTTGATTTTCTAGCATGATTCCATTTAATTGCATGTTTTCAAGTGAAATTGGGCATGATTAGATATCATGGCTGTATGAATTTATGAAATTGCATGCCTAATTCTTCAAGTATGAATATAGAAATAAAGGCATGATTTGAATTATGGTTATGCTTCACTTCAAGAACTTATGATATGAGAATTGCATGGTACCCGATGTGTCTTCATGCTTTTCAAATGAGATTTGGTATTCGATTATACCTTCATGTATTTATGAGCTATATGTATATTTTTAGAGTAGTATTGAGCACCGAGCGATGAGGGTCTGATGTTATCTAAGTCTAAAAACTACGTTGCCAGCGTAGGTTATTTATCGCCCGATTGGCGTATGAAAGTGGTTCTACTCATTGAAAATGGTGCCCTTGCCTTAGCGGGACATAGGGCAGATTTTCCAACTAGGGTTATATAGTTGTGTCTGGTGACTCATTCCTTGGCAGGGTTCAAGTCAGCTTTTCTAACTAAGGTTATATAGTTAGATTCCATGTAGCTCACATGGTCTATTGTCGGTTATAAGAAACTCCCGTATGAATGATTTCAAGTTTTTCTAAGCTTTATAGTATCTTATTTTGAAGTTTTGACTACTAACTCATGCTTATTACTCTAACTATGATATTTAATTATGACTTCTTTGATTATGCATGAACTCAGTTTTCAATTATGTTTTAAGCATGCTTTTATATTATTTATTCATATCTTGCATACTCAGTACATTCCATAGTACTGACGGCATACTTCTTTGTGATATATTATAACCTCCGAGTTCGTCATTATGAGTAGTCCAATCGTGCCAAGTTTTAGAGTTAGAAAACTCTGGGTTTGGGAGTTTGAAATTCTGGGCTAGGCTAGCCTCAGCCAGTTTTGGAGAGAGGTAGAGTCTAGGAAAATCTAGGTAAAGATGGGTTTAGGTGTCTAGGATTGAGCTTTTTTCCACGTATCCAAGACATAAAGGAGTCCGGAGGACTTTTCGGAATCACATTTGGGTAAGTAGAACTCCTAGAATCGCGTTTGACGTGAAGGGGTTGTTTCAGGACGTCGGGGGAAACATGTGTGTTGTGAAATGGCTAAAATTGGTAGAAGGACATTCTGTCCGTGATTAGCGCTGTCACGCACGATAGCGGCCACCGCTATAGCGGCGGTCAAAGGGCGGTCAACCTACTTAAGACTGCTATAGCGGCAGCCTACCGCTATAGCAGAGCGGGGACCGCTATAGCGGGCCGATGGGATTTTAATGCAGAAACAGCTCCCAAAACATTTAGTTTTTCACAAGTTTGTTTTGGGAGAAGGGATAGGCGATTCCAGGCGTTTTTCTTCTTTTTTCCGTCAAAAGTCTTCCCTAAGGTAAGGTTTTCGTTCCCCAATCTTTGTATTACGTTTCCTATGTGGTAGAATTGCTAGGAGAGAATTTGGGGAAAGGTTAGAATAACCTAGGGATGGTGAAATTTGGGGAAGGAAGGGGATTCCAAGCATGTGTGTTCTTGGGTATGGATTAAAGTACATTATTATGATCATAGGTTGTTTAATTCCCTGTTTTATCCATAAAAAATGATAGAACTAGGAGAATTAATAGTGGAAAAGCCTGAGAAAAGGGTGGGATGATCATGGGTGGCCTGGGGTTTGGGGATTTGGTATAATCTGGGTAATGTACAGGCCGTGTGTGTTAATTATATGTACTGTGTGTTGTTTTTAGACTAAGAACGAGAGAGGAATCCAGAACACGGGAAAGCTCGGGTCAAATAGAGCTTGGAACATTTCGAAGTAGGTGATGGCTTATGACTTTTTGTGAATGTGTATATTCGTGTACTCATGTCTAAGTGATTGTATGCATTACATTGCTTAGGGAAGTCGTGTGGAATGCCTAGGTTCCTGTTTACAGTATGTGATTGAACGGTGTTTACTTGTTGGTTTTACAAGTTGTGTGTGTTCATATATTGACTGTGGTTGTTGACATTTGGTTGGCTCGGGTACCACGCCTGGTACGGGTATAACAAATGGTTGGCACGGGTACCACGCCTGGTACGGGTATAACATTTGGTTGGCACGGGTACCACGCCTGGTACAGGTTTACTTTATTGCATCTTGCATTGTTTCATTGATTATTGTATTGCATTGGCTGATATTGGTTTCGTGTGTGGATCGGGTTGTTTTACTGAATGTGACACTTGATATTGGTTTCGTGAGTGGACCAGGTTGTCTATTTAAAGGTGATATTGCTGGTGGTCCTTGAGTGACCGGGAGCTTTGTATAACTGTTGTGTTGGTCTTGGTTTAGGCCGGGTTGAAGCATTACTTTTGGTATGTGTATAGAGGGGATTCCAGGGTGGGTCTGGTCTAGACATAAAGGTATAGTTAATGGCTCATGTTCGTGGTATAGAACTGTAAGAGATGGATTTCATGCTGGTACAAGGTAGGTAGAGACTTGTAGTCTAGGGCCTGTATACTTGTTTCATGTTTTCCATATATTTACTTAAATATGTTGTACTGTGATATATGCTATTTACTTGAAAATTGGATGATGATCCTACCAGTACACAGTGGTGGTGTATTGATACTGTACTTGCTTGTCTTTAGTGAGTACAGAAAATCTACCAGCGACTAAGAAGCGACCTCTCATTTAGCACCGGCGATTCTGACTTTCAAGGTAAGATGCTTGTTTTGAGCTACCTTGGGTTATTCTTAGAGTTTTAGTCCATTTGTTTCGGACTTAAAAATATTTCATTTTATCTTTTGGGGTTGCATCCCCGTATTCTAGATATTTGGTATTGATGTTTGGTACAATGACTTTCAGTTCCTATGAGGGATTTTCCACAGGATAATGATTATGATTAGTTTTTGAATTGTTTTGATTGCTAGTTTACTTTCTGTTATTGGTTTTAGGCTGTTAGTCTAGACAAGGGTTGAACTCTATTGGTTCGCTCATCCGGGGGTTGGATGGGTGCCACTCACGATGGGTTGGGTCGTGACATGCATCCTATTATGATGTAGATTCTGTAGCCCGCTCCCCAGTTTATGGCCAGTGGATCAACAACACATCCAGTCATCTTGGTGAGTCCTCCTCCTTTGAGGACTTGGAGTTTAGTTTCGTTTTATTATTTAGATTGTGTATTCAGTATTTCAGTATTTAGAGTTAGCTGGGGGCCTGTCCCAGCAATTCGCCAGTAGTAAAGGCTTTCAGACATAGAGTCGGATATTCAGCTGTATTCAGATTTGTTACTCTTAGACTTTTATCTATATAGCGGATTGAATCACCCATTACTTTAGTTAAGCTTCCGTTCTTATATTTTATTCTATTTTAAGTCATGCCAATGCTAGAAGGGTTATCTTGAGATCACTTGTGATCTTGGGCCCCGTGTTACATCTAGGGGGTAGTTTCGGGGTGTGACAAACTTGGTATCAGAGTATCAGGTTCAAGAGTCCTAGGGTGTCTGAAAGCCTCATCAAGTAGTGTCTCTTTCATGGGTGTGAAGCACGCCACACTTATGAGAGAGAGGCTATGAGATATTTTAGGAAAAACTTCACTTCTTCATGTTTTCTATCATGCGATACAGTTTGACTCTACTTAACCTTCTAATCCATTCCTTACGCATTTCAGATAATGCCTCTGTGAAGAAACCCCACGAGGAATGCTAATTCGACCACTCTAGATCATGAGGTTATGAATGCGGAATTTTTGTGAAGCCATCTGTATGTTGGCTCAATCCATGACAGCTCAGTTGAAGGAGAAAGAGAAACTAAAGAAGAGAAAGAGTAAGAACAAGAAGACCAAAACATGGAACCAATCATCTTTCTAGCAGAGGTTATTTGGACCAACCCCATCTTCAGTTAGCACATCGACGCTCGATTCTCAGTCTTATCATAATAGGTCTCCGAAGACCTTGAGGTACCCTCGATGTAGTAGATGCGGTAAGTTTCATCTAGGTGAGTGCCTTGCTGGCAAAGGGAGGTGTTTTGGATGTGGTCAGTTAGGCCATAGGGTCAGGGATTGCCCCTCATCTAAGTGGAGCAACGGTGGTGTTCAGCTCCAAAGCCAATTCCTTTCACTGCCTAGCCATCCGGGTCAAAGTATTCCTCCAGAAGCTGAATCAGGTATGTCACTAGATTTCTTCCTTTATGCACCCATAGTCCCCAAACCCCTATTCTTGTTTAGTTATGAGTTGTCTTGACCTAGAACTAAGTGGGGATAGGAGGGTTGAGGCCTAGACTTTTAGGTGAAGAAGGGTCTTAGACTATAGAAGGAAGTGAGTATTCATGCTAGATTCTGGAGTAGTGCATGTTCTGTTAGGGTAAAATGATCATAGTTCCTTTAAGAGTTTGGTGAGAGGCCCATAGACTTAAGAGGGTAACATGAACCTAAGGGGGATATGGTGGAATGTAGAATCAGTCAGATTTTGGAGGCTCAAGTAGCAACGCTGGTGGGTGTTAGAATAAAGTCAAGAGGGGAGGCAGACGCTTATTTCCATCCTAGCATCCTAAGTATACTTCTGCCATTATGATACCCTTTTCATGCCTTGTGTGTTAGCGCCATGGTCCTATTTTAGATTCATGCTCATGTTCAGATTCTAGAATGGCAAGTGATTGTTTCAGACAACGATTCTACTCTTATCCTACAATTCTATAAATTCTAGCTTTATGCCCTGAGGTTTGTTATCTATGTAAACTTGTGTCTCTCAGTATGCTCGGTCCTATTTGCTCAGTTCATTCTTCAGACATGCCTCTATGGCTAATCAAGTCATGTTACATATATATATGCTCCGACCTGATTCTTGAAATGGTTTGCGCTTATGATATCCTTGCTCTAAAGCCCTTGACCTTCGCCTTTGATGACGAGGAGTGGTGATCCCCACCATTCATGCCTTACATGCCCAGTATGTAAAATACTCATGCCTATTGCGCTCAACTCCCCAAGCCTCACCTTGAGTGGCTTGATCATGCTAAGTCTAAGTCAAGATCAATCTGTAATCCTTCATTCATGACACTCCTGCTCCCTCTCTTTTCTTTTAATGATTCTGGTTTATGTTGTTATAAGCGTTAGAGGAGAAGGCCTTGTAGTAGCCTAGCTGGGAGGTAGCAGATTAATTTTTCTTATTAGCGTACTTGTTCCACCTTGACTTCTAGGTATGGGTGAATTATGAGATAAGGATTATTCATGCAAAATATTTAGATGAGGAAGTTAGTATGTCCCTCTGTGGAAGTTCTTGAATTTGCGGTTCCTAGTTATGATAGAAAAGAGGAGAGAAGTCTTAAATAGGGTAAGCTACGAAACCATAAGGTGACCATAGTTATAAGCTTGAATATTGTGATGGGATGCATGTGGATATTTGTTTTGTGCAACTGGTGACCCTTTGGTTGGGAGCCCTAGGTTAGTTGGCTGTTGTGACAAGAGGGGATGTTATCCTTAGGAGACGTTCTTGATGCAAGAGATCTGGTCAAGATAGGTTTGAACATGGAGAATCGGGTAGTTAGACTCAGACTTTAGTACCTTTATGTACGATGTTGAGGTTGTTAGTTGTGAATGGTAGGAGTGGTATTTACAAGAGAATAGTTTTCCCGTGTATCTACTTCTCTCGGTCTGGTGTCCCTTTTGGTTAACTGCGATTTCTAGAGTATGTTTGTTCCTTATGAGTTTTAGCTGAGTTCCTACTCTTATCCCAGACCAGTTCTCATGTTGGATATCCAGTTCCTGTCCCATTAACTGGTCTTACTTTCTCAGCATGCATACGTGCCTCATGAATCCCACTCAGTTTTATTTCAATCAAGAGTCGGTTACCACGATAGTACCTTAGCTTTTACAACTCAATTGAAGGGGCTACTTGGGAAGCAAAATCATCCATGAAGGCCAAGTACCCTCATCCTTTTCCTTCCGATCCAGTTTCAACTTGAGGTAGTAGTTTCATCTTTAGTATGTCCCTCTGACTCCATTCTAGCAGTCTCTCTCATGATCCTCACATGTATTCATGTTTTTTGGAGTTGATTCAGTCATGTTTTAAGTCGCAAGCTCAGTTTTCTTGTGGTTCTTCTGATTTTATGTGTTGTTGATTGGTTGGGCTATTTTCTCTTCAATTTCCCCTTGTTTAGCCTTCATTCGAGGACGAATGATCCCAAGGGGGAGATATTGTAACACCTCAGAAATCGAACTAGCTATCCAAGTTTGAAACTCAAAAAATTCCCATGTTTCCAGGAATGACGGGTCTGAACCACGGACCGTGGTTCAAACCACGGCTCATGGAATGGATCCGTGATATAAGTCCGCAGGATTAGCCTCTGGTGTGAGAACCACGAGTGGGTTCTATGGACCGTAGTTCATTCTACGGGTTGTAATATCCACTCGTGGAATCTGACCTGTGGGCTGACTGTTGTCCAGAAACCACGAGTCCAGTCTATGGTCCGTGATTGGAATTATGGGTCCGTCCTGTGTCTCGTGGAACCTGGTTCAGAGAAATTCATGTTTCCCCAAAGTGGAGACTCAATTTTATGACTCATCATTCAAATGATGAATCGTAGTCGTGACTCATGGTTTGACCAGTGACCAGCTGGGTCCTCAAAAACCACGAGTCCAAATGACGACCCATCATCCCTTCCACGGATCCGTTTTGTTGAGTCGTGGATTGTCTTCTGTGACTTGAAGCCTTGGCTAGGAATCACGAGTTGGAACCACGGGTTGTGGTTCAAACAACGACCCGTAGATCTGACCAGTGATCCCTGAAACCGACAATTTTCCAGCTTTTTCCTAATTGAATCTCAGTGGTATTTTTGTAATTTCCCACTCTTTTAACTCCTATACTAAGTCGTTTTAAGCCTATTTAGGAGGATTTTTATTCCCACTTGACCGAAGTTCTCTCCCATTCTTTCAATCAACTTCCAAAAGAAGAAAACAAATTTTCCATCCTCTCAAGCTTCAAGCAAGGGTTTCAACTCCTAGACTCAAGCTTCAAGTTCAAGTCTCTTTTTCTTTTCAAATTAGTTGGGTTAGCTTCCATCAAGGTATATGGGTATTCAACAATGGGTTCCTCTCACCCTTGTTCTCAAAACCCCCAATCCTTAATTTGGATTATGAACTTATGGAATTAGGGTTTTGATCTAAATTGGGGAAAACTTATGAAATCGGTTCCTCTGGTTAAATTCATGATTTGTTATTACTTATTTATGATTTAATCAAGATTCTTCTATTAGTTTTAAAAGACCAAGCATTAAAGTTGATTTTCTAGCATGATTCCATTGAATTGCATGTTTTCAAGTGAAATTGGGCATGATTAAATATCATGGCTTTATGAATTTATGAAATTGCATGACTAATTCTTCAAGTATGAATATAGAAAGAAAGGCATGATTTGAATTATGGATATGCTTCACTTCAAGAACTTATGATATGAGAATTGCATGGTACCCGATGTGTCTTCATACTTTTCAAATGAGATTTGGTATTCGATTATACCTTCATGTATTTATGAGCTATATGTATATTTTGGGAGTAGTATTTAGCACCGAGCGATGAGGGTCCGATGTTACCTAAGTTCAAAAACTACGTTGCCAGCGTAGGTTATTTATCTCCCGATTGGCGTATGAAAGTGGTTCCACTCATTGAAAATGGTGCCCTTGCCTTAGCGGGACATAGGGCAGCTTTGCCAACTAGGGTTATATAGTTGGGTATGGTGACTCGTTCCTTGGCAGGGTTCAAGTCAGCTTTTGCTAACTAGGGTTATATAGTTAGATTCCATGTAGATCACATGGTCTATTGTCGGTTATAAGAAACTCCGGTATGAATGATTTCAAGTTTTTCTAAGCTTTATAATATCATATTTTGAAGTTTTGACTACTAACTCATGCTTATTACTCAAACTATGATATTTACTTATGACTTCTTCGATTATGCATGAACTCAGTTTTCAATTATGTTTTAAGCATGATTTTATATTATTTATGCATATCTTGCATACTCAGTATATTCCATAGTACTGACCGCATACTTCTTTGTGCTGCATCCTATTATGATATAGATTTTGTAGCCCACTCCCCAGTTCGTGGCTAGTGGATCAGCAGCACATCCAGTCAACTTGGTGAGTCCTCCTCCTTTGAGGACTTGGAGTTTAGTTTAGTTTTAGTATTTAGATTGTGTATTCAGTATTTCAGTATTTAGAGTTAGTTGGGGGCCTGTCCCAGCAATTCGCCAGTAGTAGAGACTTTCAGACATAGAGTCGGATATTCAGCTGTATTCAGATTTGTTACTCTTAGACTTTTATCTATATAGCAGATTGAATTGCCCATTACTTTAGTTAAGCTTCCGTTCTTATATTTTATTCTATTTTAAGTCATGCCAATGCTAAGAGGGTTATTTTGAGATCACTTGTAATCTTGGGCCCCGTGTTACGTCTAGAGGATAGTCTCGGGGCGTGACACTCATGCTTGCAAGAATCATGGAAGAATTCATAATAAAAGACTTACATGTATTAACCATGAAAAAAATCATAAAATAATAGCCAAATAATCCAAAAAAAACAAGAACAATGATCAATGTATGTTCTTTGCTCTCAAAACATGCGTATAATATTTAACATAACGAGTACCAAATAAATAATAAAGAAGAAGAAAAGAATAAACTAAAATTCTCCAGCCTCCACAGCGGCTCCTTAGCTCTTCCTAGGTTTAAAGTTGTATAAAAATCTATCTTCTGAAATATTAATAGGTGGTAAAAGAAGCTCCAAATGAAATAATTGAGTCCAAAATAAATTGAAAAACTAATATCAAATTGATTTAGGCGTCGCAGCATGTGCCGCGTTAAAGAATTTTTTGGCAGTAGCCGATATTGTTTTCAGCGGCCTTTCTGCCATGTACGTCTCTTTGTTTTTTTCCCTTTGGATTGTAACTTTGCATTTGGCATATAAATAGTAATAAAATATTACATTTATTCATTAAGTTATCTGCTTGATTTTCTTATATGATTTCTCATTTTTAATTCGTTTCTTCTTAAAATTTCTTCAACATCCCACTATTTTAATCCTACACATAAAAATACCCAACATAAGAATAATCCATAAAATTAATTCTCAAAAAAAGATAATAAAAATATTAAATATGAGATAAATATTGACTAAATATATGTATTTTTGGCCTCACATCACCACCCCACACTTAGACTATTATTCGTCCTCCCAGCGAGCATTAAAGCTCATCTAAGAAAAATCAAACTAGGAATGCCACCACTTTGGTTGATACAAACAATTAGACCATATAGGAATTCACAACATCAAATACATTTCTCGATCATTATATAAAAGATATAAACAAACAACAAACTTCTAATCTCCTAACCTCAAAGACGGACTTTAACTCATAAAAATAAGTTTGCTCACCTACTCCATCTAAGAAAACTAATAAAATTACCTATATATCATGAAACAAGTGCCCTCACAAGAAGAAATAATCCACACACTCAATTTACAGAATCAAATATAAATTAAGGACTTTCCATCAAAGAACAACTCTCGCACTTACAAACTAATTCATATGTATGCACAATGAACCATAGGCTTGCCCATTATGTGCATCTCAACTAATCAAGTTTACTCGAATAGAATCAAATAGGACTTTAACGGGTTGTTATATTGGCTAGGGGACGGGTAGGAAACTATATAATAGTGACTTGCCTCATTTGTTTGCACTTAATGGAGGTCTGAATCTGAATAGTTCAAACCTTAGGCCATTAAGTATATTTGTTTTCATTATGATTTAAGTCACTTAATTGGTCTAAATGAGCCTTAATCATTAAGATCTAGAACAAAAGTCTTAATACCATTAAAATATATTTTTGTATGGATAATATTCACCACCACTCTATCTCCAATCACCAGTAATCACCACTTACCACCTTTTTCATCACAACCACCACCACCATTACTGTCGTCAGCCACCACCACTAATCACCACTACTATCAGTCACTACCACACCTGCTACCTCCATTATTATAATTATATCCATTGTCACCACCATCACCACCACTTCCACCACTATTATGGTCAATCCCTACTACTAACTGTGACACCCCAGATTAGGATTAGAAGTCCCACATTGGTAAAACATAGGAGAAATACTTGGTATATAAGTAAGCAGACCTTACTCCCTAGTGACGCATTTTAAAGTCGTGCGGGTCTAGGCCCAAAGCGGACAATATCACTAGCGGGTTGGGCCGTTACATATGGTATCAGAGCCACTCTTATGTCAGCCTTGTCGATATGGGCCAGATCGAGTTCAAACTGAGTTTAAGCAAATCCTGATAAGGCGGGGCAAACCTCAGTTCTGAGTTTAGGAAAATCCCATGCGGTGGGGCAAACCTATGTGACATCCCAGATTAGGATTAGAAGTCTCACATCGGTAAAACACATGAGATATGTTAGGTATATAAGTAAGCAGGCCTTACTCCCTAGCGACGCGTTTTAAAGTCATGCGGGTCTAGGCCCAGAGCGGCCAATATCACTAGCTGGCTGGGCCATTACACTAACCAACTCTACCATCACAACTAGCGCCACCATTAACTACCACCAACACACTGTCAACCCCCACACATTCTTCAGCTAATACCACCACCACCACAGGTGGTGTCACCTCCACCACTATCAGCTACTACTACCAGTACAGTCAATTCCTACTACGAACCACCTTCACCATCACAATTAGAACCGCCGCCAACTACCACACATTTTTCAGTCACCACCATCAAAATTGTCAACTACTAACCTTAACCAACTTCACCGTCACAAAATCACCACCAACACTATCAATCGACACCATCATGACAGTCACTTCAATACCAACCACCTCTATCATCACAACTATCACCGCCAATATTACTAACCACTAACACCAACCATTACCACCACCACCACCATTACAAACCATCTCCATCATCACTAGCAAACATAAATATTTTATGTTTTTAATCAAATAATAATTTAATTTATTAAATTAAGTATTTTTTAATAAATAATTATTTTTTATTTGAATTATACTTTATTATTTTTATAAATAAATAAATTATGCACATTCATATGTTGAGAAATAAATAGTCTTAATCATTCAGTATTCAGATATATAGACAACATCTTAATCATCCAGATGTGCATTCAGATTCAAACGTCTTAATCTTAAGGAAAACAAATGAGACCTTATACTTCCTTAAGCACTTTGCACTTTTTAAACTTCATCACTCATTATTTTTATCACTTTATTGTTTCCATCCCCACTCTTCAATTATTTTCACAAGTAATTCTCATCATATCAAAAACACTTCAATTTTGTTTTTTCAAGCAATTTTCTCTCTCCTGAACTAATCAGATGGGCCACCCCCAAACTTTATTTTTGTCACATTCTTTCTAAGAGGGTTTTTTCATCACTTTGTAGCTATCATTGATCACTCTTTTCATCAACCATTCTTTTTATTCAGATTTAATAGTTTTATCACAGTCTATGCTACAATGCTCAAGGAAGCAAGGTGCAAAAAATAGGGATTCAACAAAAGGGTTAAGGCAAAAATATGGCTACCAAATAAAAGGCTATCGGCTCAAAGGGGTTACTTGTGATAAGAATATCTTAAAAGGCTAAAATTCACAAGACAAATCAAAGAAAGCCTATTATCATCTTCTAAACAAATCAACACTTTTTATTTCGCTTCAATAACATGCATGGCAAGTTCTAGTGTAAGATAAAAAAACATGAAATATGCAAAAAGCTTCACCTCTCATGGCACAATTATCAATCAAGATGTATCAATTCTACTCCTAAGACAGACAGAGTCATAGTAAACTATAAAATAAGAGTACGCTATATACAGAGCCACTACCTTGAGCCTATGTATCAAAAAGTCTGCTATTTTATTTTATACTCAAGCACTCACAGAAAAGTACTACTCAAACTCAGGCCTAAATTTCTATTATTAAACAAGTCAAAAGGTCTTTTCTTTTCTCTCCAAAAAAATTACTCCCAAAAAAACAAAAAATTAACGACTATAATTCTCTTAAAACGGTCGTTATCCATCCATCTAGGGAAAAGTCTCTACCTATGAATAAAAGAAGAAATAATAATAAAATAATAAAAATTACTCCTAAAAAAAGGAAAACAAATAAAAGTTACTCTAAAATTAAAAAAAATACCAGGTTCAAAGGGCCCCCGTCAAAAAAAACCGATGCCATAAGAAAAACTAAGGGGTGGATGAGATATGCCATGCAAAAAGAACTAAAAATAAAATAAAAACAGTAAAATATTTTTTTTGTATCTTTTTTTTCTTTTGTATATTTTTCTCTACTAAAATAAAATAAAATTCTATGACATACTCATCCTTAATCTCACAAATATCAAAAGAATCTCCACCCCACACTTAAAATCATGCTTTATCTTCAAATCAATTTAGAGCAAAAGATGAAAAACAAGGGTAAAAGATACTCCTAAGGTCCTCTAAGGCCTAGCTACAACATGTTTCCTCAATTTTCATCAAGATACATTAACTCCATAATCCTTCAAAATCCACACATCAAAAGTAGCAGCACCTGGATAACAAGTACAAAGCAGAAAAAGATCATTTCCCACAGCTCCCAGTTTGAAATGAAAATTGACTTTTCCACAAGTGGGAAGCTCCAACCTTCCCCATGTCTCTTCTTCCAAATCAAGAGAAATGATGTTGCACACATTGTAATTTCCAAGACCAGTAGATGAAGTCCAATAAAGCTTACCATTGACAAATTTACCCCAATGATTTAATAGAAAGATGCTTTGAAATTGCTCATGGACTGTTGTCCAAGAATCAGTCCTCAAACTGTAAATGTTGACTAGAGTCCTCAGAGTTGGCATGTTGTACACATCATCATAGTAAGAATCACCAAAATAATCGATAAATACAGCTGTATAATCGTCATAGACTCATCATATCCAATTCCATAACTGGTAATGAAAGAGGAACCCCATGTCGAATTAAGTAATTATTTTGACTTGCTAATAGTGGGATTCCATATATATGTCTCCAATGCGATTGAACAGACAAATAAGTCCATGGGCAGAACCCACAATGTAAATACCTTGTTCAGTGATGGGAGAATTTATGTGAAATAGCTCAGTGACTTGTTCTTTGTTAAACAGCGGAGTGAGGGAACAAACCTTGAAATCTCCGTCGATGCCTGGAAATAGAACTCTATGGTGGGTGTTTAATTTGAGATGGGTATTCACAAAATTAGGGCTAGAAATGAGTTGATTCCATGATTTTGAAACACACATGAATCTCAACAACGATTTGGGGGGCAACTTTAAGAGGATATTTGTTATGATTTCATTGGGGATTATGGAATCTGTGGTTGTAGTTGCAGCAGAAGAAATTGGAGTGAAAATGAGTCATACCATGTGAGGAATTTGAACAGAATGGTCTGAAGCCAATCCCAAAAAGTAAGAAACGGAAACATCGTCTATTGAGGAATAGCGGAAGGATGTTTTTATGAAGAGCAGATAGTGGTAAGTGAATATCGGGAAGGAGTTCAATTGCCAAATTGAAGTGACAAGACAATCAGGTAGTGTTTTCAAAACTATTTTCGGGGTGAGTCCCGGGGAGAGTCTTGGGGCGGGGTGTAACCAAAATGCTCCGGGGCGTAAATTAAAAGCATAGATCTATAAGGTGTAAGCCCTATAATTTGGGGCATAAAAGCGTAAGTCTCGGGTGCAAAAACGTAAGTTCCGGGCATTAATTTAAATTTTTATTATTTTAAAAGTATTTTTACTATAAATCATATTTTTTTTGTTGGTCTAATAATATTTATACTTTATGCTATCATGTTTTCATGTTGTAGTGATTTTTAATGTTCCTCAGACAACTTTATTCTTTTCTGTTATTGCTTTTACACTTTTTATCTTTCTCTTTTGAAATACATAGACAATAATCAGTGCAAATATTAGTTGAGGGTAGGATTATCTAGTAGATATGAAGATGGATGATGATTACATTTTAAAGATCATCTCGGGTATTATCATTTTTTGTATTGTTACCTTTCTCAAGTAATAATTATAGTGTTATAGGTGATGAAACTGGTTTGATTGGGTGTTGGAGATTGAGACTCGTGATTGTATACATTGCATTATTTGAATGACCGCGATTGTGTGGTGTGTAATTACTTGAGTTACTTTGAAATTTGTGATTAGCAAGTCTTAACTTGGTTATGTGTCAATGATTGAAGGAGTCCTTGTTTTGTAATTCAAGTGGAAAACAGTATGCTAAATGCGGGGCGGGGTCTTATCATTGGTAAAAATGATAAGGGAAAATGATATATATACTTGTGGGAACTCGGGTTTCAAGTGGTTGGTATGTGAATAAGTACCAGGGACAAGGGCTATTATTGCTTAATAGCGGGAGTTATGGGAAGACATGGATGATAGGCTAATGGTCATCCATGGGATGAATAGAGAGTAAATTATGTGACTTGATTTGGTTGTGACTTGAAGTTGAAATGTTGTGTTGTACAATTCTCGTGTGACTTGCTTGAAATGTGTGTAAATTGTTGTCTGCCGTGCATGTTGAGTCTGCAGGGGGTCATTAAGTTGAAAGTTCTGTGTACCTTAGGTTGTGATAAGCTGTTAAAAGTCTTGATTTAAAAAGGGTACGCATTTTTGAAAAAGGGCTTATCATTGTTAAGATGATAAGGGATTGGGAACTGTGACTGTAGGGAAGCTTCGGTTTCAGGACAGTCGGGACTTAGTTGGGAACCATGGGAACAAGGGAGTTATTAGTGTGTAATGGCGGGAAGATATTGTTGGGAACAATTGTCTAGTATTAATTCTTTGCAATTGATAATATTTTTATGCTGAATTGTGATGTGTTTGATGCCAGGAATGGTCTTAAGGGTGGGTTAAGACCATGGTGGGATTTACAGGACTAGACAATGATAACCGGGAAGGTGGAATGATACACTTGCTAGAAATTTTGAATTTCTGAGCTGTTACCGTTGGGACCGCTATAGCGGAACTAGATCGCTACGGCGATCCCGCTATAGCGGGATTTTTAGCGCTACAACGGAAGGGCGCAGTGCAGATTGCCTGCCCTGCTTTCCCTTGTTTTTCATTTTATTCCCAGGGCATCTAAAGGCAATGGTTACATTATGAGTTGCTATGTGAAACAAGGAAATCGTCTAGATAGCTAATATATATGCATATAAGGGAAGTTGCCGGGAATTTAGCATCCATGCACGATAAAAAAGAAAAGGGTAGACATGGTAGCCCAGGGTATTGGTAAGATCATGATTGACCATTGGTGGGTATAGTCACCCATGTAAAATTTTGTAAGATGACCCGTAATTGACTGATTAGTGTTGGACACTATGCATAGGCTATGAGGGTGATTATTGACTGGTTTATTGTTGATGATCCTTAGTGGTAGGGTCGATTGAGGGAGTGGGGTTATTAAATGAATCCTTTAACATGGTTATTCCTTATGTCAGTCATGATAATACCGGTATCACCATTCTTTGAGTGGTGGGTGTGCTCGCCATAGCATTGGTTAGGGTGTAAGTGCCCGAATAGAATTTCCCCTAGGACGAGAGTTGATGACAACCTCAAGCCAGGATGAGTTCCAATGGAATTTTGTTGTTGTGGGATTTAGGGATATGTGGTGTCTTGGGGCATGGTGTTGATAGGAGTAAGGTGTTACTCTGATATGTGAGGGGCATAGTACCCCGTAGGAAGCTTTCGAAATGGAGTTCGGGCTAGCAGAACTCTGGGTATAGTGGGAAAGGGATCGCCATGGTGGGATCTAGTCCCCTTGGCAGGGAAAAACTATTTGTTCATTAGTTGAGTTTCTTTTGATTCGGTGTTTCGATGAGGCCTCGAATTTCTCGGACACTCGGGGAGGGGTAATCTAGTTAGTCTTGTGTAGCTCGAAGGGAGGAATTCCTTGATAGAGCGGGAGTAAGTTAAATTTGGGTTGAGTTGGGTACACCAAGGGATTGGGAAGTTTCAGTGGTTTGCATAAGGTTATTTTATCTACGCTGTCATGATAGAGCGTTAAGGTCAAGGGGGCGGGCTCCTTCTTTTCTTTTTGCCTTAGAGATTGGGGACGAACAATGGGTAAATAGGTAATTGTTGTAATGACTAGGTTCGTCATTACGGGTAAACCATTCGTGCCAAGTTTTGGGTTAGAAAACTTCCGAGTTTGAGAGTTGAAAATTCTGGGCTAGGCTAGTCTCGGTCGGTTTTGGAGTGAGGTCTGGTCTAGGACAATATGGGTAAGGATTGGGTTAAATGTCTTGGTTTGAGATAGTTTTCCTTGTAGCTAAGACATAGAGGAGTTCGAGGGACTTTTTTGAATCGAATTTGGGTAAGTAGAACTCCCGGAATCGACGTTGAAGGGGTTGTTCCGGAACATCGGGAAAATAAGTGTGTTGTAAAATGAGAACTTTTGAGGGACTTTACGACTTTCTATTCCGTGTCAACCGCCATATTGGTTGACACACCACTGTAGTGACCTCTGTTATAGCAGAGAAATTACCGCTATAGCAGAAGTCAACGTCGGTCAGCATAACTATAGCGGTAGGTTCCGCTATGGCGGTACCGCTATAGCAGAGCGTAGACCGCTATAGCAGAGCGACGGGATTTGATACTAGATTGGAAAGCATGGATGGTACTATCTTGGATGGCACTTATCCTTCAAGGCCTTTCACACGTAGTCAAGCTAAAGAGCTCCAAGACCTTCAAGCAATGTTCATGAAAAGGGAAGCATTGGAGAAGCTTGAAGAATCCCAAAGGAAAGCATACAATATGTGGGTGGTCTATTAAAGTGAGGTGGAAGGAGGAATTCAAGAATTCCCAAAAGAAGGCAACCAAACAAGGCCCTTACTTCATTAAGGGCAAAACTGTAATAGCTAGTGTCTTCTTATTCCCTAGTATAAGTAGTAGCTTTTCTTCATTTTGGAAGACTAGTTTTTGCATATTGAAGATTGATACTCTAAACTTGTAGTTGCTAGTGTAAGGCTTAGTGTAATTCCCTTAAGGAATTAGTGAGTGATTAGGGTGACTCTCTTGATTGTTAGTTTAACTTCTTTACTTAATTAATCGAAGGTCTCCCACTTGTGGATTTCATTTAGGTTTCCTTGATTAGTTGAGTTGAATTAGTATCTAGTTGTTGGAATCAATTGGGAGGTGAGGGTTTTAGCCCCTTGTTGCCCATAATTTCAATTCCTAGTTATTAATTCTCATATCTTTTCCTTCGTTTCTTCTTGTTTGTTGTATTCCCGTTATCATTTGGTATCAGAGCCTGGTTTAGGTTTGTTTCCACAAATCTAAGTCTTGGGAATTTGATATCTTCAAAATCCAAAAAAAAAAAAAAAAAATCCGAAAATTTTCTTGTTTGATTTCTTGTTTTTGACACTAGATTCTTGTTCCCTAGTGTTTTTTGAGTCTAGATTTCAAATTTCATGCGATTTGGAGTTGTAGAAGTGAAGTTGCCATTAAAGGGTTTTGAGCTTTTGAAGCTTTACAAACTTTGAAAGTGGGTCTATTGATTGAGGAGGAATTGGAGCTTAAAAACCATTGGGGTTTGTTCCTTACGTTAAGGGGAAGCTAATCCTAAAATTTGAGCCAATTCCGAGCTCATTTGAAGGTGTTGGTGTTTAGTGTGTGTTCTTGGTGTTCTAGGTGTTTTTGATATTCATCAAGAACATCTTGAAGAAGAAGAAGCCAAAAGGTACATTTGATCCAATTTTTTTCAAGTCAAAGTGGTCAAAGATGTTTGTTGGGTCCACAAGTGGAATTTAAAAAAAAAAAAAAAAAAAATTCCACGTGGACTGCCACGTCAGCAGCGCGTGTTGCCCAATTTCAGAGAGCAAAAATCTGCAGGTTCTATACTTAGTTTTTTTTAGGGGTCTCAAATTTTGGACCCCAAAATTTTTCTAAGTGTTGGAACTTTTAAGACCCCAATTTTTTTCTAAGTGTTGGAACTTCAAACTTCTTCTTCTACACTCATTTTTCTTTGATTTCTTAATTATTTAACATCTAATTAACATCTTTAATTACTTGTTAACTAGTTTTTAAACATCAAATCATCTCTTTGATTCTCCAAATTAAGCAACAACAAGTAGTTTCTCCTACTTTTGTTACTTAATTCTTGAGTCCGAATTCTTTCGTGCTTCTTCCTTCTTCTTTTCTTGTCTTGTTTTCGTTGATTAATTCCTTGATTCAAGTCCGTTAGAGTCTTTCAAGTCGTCCTTCTTTCAAGAGTCACAAGAATCCACTCCTCCACAAAGGATAGGTGACCTTGAGTTGATTGAGCGGAGCTAGTTCACTATCAATTTTGAGACGACGCCACAGGAGGTGAGTTGAGAGTTACATACGAGGTACGTGAGCCTTTTACTACTAACCTTGCTTGTTGAGTTTTGTAGGTGCCATGTCCCACCACGGTGCAAGTCCAGTTGGGGAGAGCTCGGAGAACCTCATGGAGGTTCTTGCACACCTCTCCAAACAAATGGCGGAAATGAATGGGAAGTTAGGAGGTATGGAGGAAAGGTTGGTACGGGTGGAAAATGAGAATAGAGGGAAGACACTCCAAGTCAAAAATGAGGAGGCAAGGCGAGCATCGGTGCAATCCACCACCATTACTCCGGGGCAAGCTCACCAACTATGTTACCCTCCACAAAATCGAACCCGAAACTTCCAACAACCCACCTTCCAAACAAACAACCCTCCAAACTTCCCAAGGCAACCAACACCACATCCACATCCACATCCACAACCCTATCGCCCTCCACAAGAGAACCGTCCTATTGTGGCAAACCAAGTTTTATACCAAACTCCACTCCGAAATCCATCAAATGCGTCCTTACATGATTCCTACATATCACCTCCACGAAACACCACACAAACACCCTACCCAAACCACCAATTTCAAAATCCTCTCTATGACGACATGAATGAAGTTCACAATAATGATGAGTTTTGGGAGCATGGGGGTAGAGATGACTATGAAGGGCCAAGGGAAGGGGTCCAGCCTCGGGACTTAGGGTGGGACCAAGGAATAGGAGGTCAACGCTATGGGAATAGAGGAGATAGGATGGGGAATAGAGGAGCTAGGTATGGAGAACGGAATGATCAAGATAGGGGATTGAACACGATCAAGGTTACACTTCCAAAGTTCAAGGGAAGTAGTGACCCGGATGAATTTCTTGAATGGAAACTACAAAGTGAACGGATTTTCCTTACTAATAACATCTCGGAATCATTGAAGGCGAAGTATGCCCTCACTTAATTCGAGGGATATGCTTCCACATGGTGGGAATCCAAGAGGAGGGAACGAGAGAGTCGTCATCTCTATGAGTTGCCCACTTGGCAAGAGTTGGTTGGTCTAATGGAGTATAGGTATTTGACTCCGGATTACTACCAAGAAGCTCTCAAGAAGGTGTACATGCTTAGGCAAGGTACCAAGAGTGTTGAAGAATACTATGATGAATTTGAGAACTTGAGAATGAAGTCCAAGCTTGAGGAGCATATGCAATATACGGTGATACGATTCATGGCAAACTTGAGGCCCGATATCTTGAAGCCTTTGAGACTTAAACACTATGAGAATCTTGAAGCGGCTTTCCATGATGCCTCTAAGGTCGAAATGGATTTGAAAGATGAGAAGACATACAAGGCCAAGAATTTTTCAACTTCCTCATGGAGTAAAAACAATGATAAGTGGAAGACCCCAACTCCTCGAGAATCATCTAAAGGTAGTGGTCAAGACACTCATGTCAAGGTTGATTACAAAGCCAAAGGGAATGACAAGCAGAAAGGAGGTAACTTTGAAAAACCCAACTTTCCTCGACCCTCTACCATCCAATGCTTTCGATGTCAAGGGAGGGGACATATTGCTAGTGAGTGTCCTAATAGAAGGAAAATTGTTGCTTTTCTTGATGGGTATAAAACCGATGAGGAAGATGAGCATAATGAAAGAAGTGAGGGAGAGGGGGATAAAGGTGAAGGGGAGAGAGTAGCTTCGGGGGATGAGGAAGAAAGGTTGGATGAGAGGGTAAATTTTGCTTGCTTCATGGAAAGGGGGCAACCCCTACTTGATGATAATGAAGAGTTGAAGGTAAATACCAACCTTTCATGTGTTGTGAGGAGAATTATGGGAGCCCTTGCCAAAGAAGAACTTGACCAAAGGGAGAATCTGTTTCATGCTAGGTGCAAGATCCAAGATAAGGTGTGTCCTTTGATTATTGATAGTGGGAGTTGCACTAATGTGGTGAGTATTTCTTTGGTGGAGCGTATGCAGATTCCAACAAGAAGGCATTCCAACCCATACAAGCTACACTGGCTCAATGAGAGTGGAGAGATGAAGGTCCTCAAACAAGCAAGTATTCGATTTAGTGTGGGCAAGTACAATGAGGAGTTGATTTGTGATGTGGTACCCATGTTGGCTTGTCATGTATTATTGGGGAGGCCTTGGCAATTTGATAGAGATGTTGTGCACTATGGAAGGACCAACAAGTATGCTTTTGTGATTGACGGTAAGAAATAATATGTACTTGCACCTCTCACCCCATACCAAGTGAGTGAGGACTATCGGGCTATGAAGGAGCTTCGGGAGAGAATAAGGGTGGAAGAAGCGAAGAGTGAAGGTGAAAGTTCCACCATTGTTCCAAAGGAGGGAAGTGACTTGGCTAAAAATAAGAAGAACATGTGTATGATAGCCAAGCCAAACAATTGTCTAATAGGTGTGGACGAGGAACGCTTTTTAGTGTGCCTTGTCAACACCAATCTTTTATTGCATGCTAACCAAGATACTAGCATTTTGCCTAGTATTGTTTCTTCTCTTTTACAGGACTATGATGAACTATTTCCGGATGAGATGCCCGCGGGACTACCACCCTTGAGGGGAATTGAGCACCAAGTTGACTTTGTGCCGTGTCACAAATCCCAACCGACCAGCCTATACGTGTAATCGGAAGAGACCAAGAACTACAAGGCAAGTGGAGAATCCTTGAAAAGGAGTTTGATCAAGATAAAGAGTCCAAGCCCGTTGTGCCGGTACCGTTATCCTTGCTTCCCAAAAAGATGGTACTTGAGAATGTGCATTGATGTAGACCTGTGAACAAGATTACAATCAAGTATAGCATCCAATTCCAAGACTCAGTGACATGTTAGGATGAGCTTTGTGGATCAAGTGTGTTCTCAAAGGTTGATCTTAGGAGTGGGTACCATCAAATTCGAATGAAACCGGGTGATGAATGGAAGACGGCTTTCAAAACAAAATTTGGGTTGTATGAATGGCTTGTGATGCCGTTTGGTTTGACTAATGCTCCAAGCACTTTCATGAGGTTGATGAATCATGTCCTAAAACCCTTCATCAACAAGTTTGGGGTTGTGTACTTTGATGACATACTTGTGTATAGCAAGACAATCGAAGAGCATGTAGGCCATTTGAAACAAGTGTTTGATGTTTTGCTACGAGAAAGGTTATTCGTGAATCTCAAGAAGTGTTCTTTTTGTGTTGAAAAGGTAGTGTTCTTGGGATTTGTGGTTAGTGCAAGTGGTATAGAGGTTGATGAAGA